>LN483757.1:0-79777 GCA_900002565.1 Culicoides sonorensis
GTGAGATAAATTATATTTGATTCTGTGATTTTAGTGCATCTTAAAAAAAAGTTATTTCATTTTATGTACAATTGATTTTTTTTTGTAATCAGCTGTTTGGATGAGCGACAGGCGATAAAAATTTAAAAGAAAAATGTCGTGCCATCAGATTTTCCAGTAGAAATATTAAAAACGCTAATTCATATTTAATTTAGGTTTGAGTTACTACAGCTTTGGATTTTTTCAATTTTATGTATTATTATTTTCAACTTAATTTGAATCACTTCTAACGCCTTCATAGAATTTTACGATTTTCCCAAAACAGCTTATTATTTCAACTGTCATTAAAATGCCTGGAAAACGCAATTTTGTTTTGAGTTTAAGCGTTTTTAAATTCAAAGAAATCTTAAGCTCAGTATTTAAACGTCAAATTTTATAAACAAAACTTTTTTTACACAGATAAATTTTTCGGTAAATCATTTTATTATTAAATTTTATAAATATTGTGCCTTTTTAAATAAAAAAATTATTTTAACAGAAAGTTCAGAAGTTTAGTTCAATATAAAAATCATCACAAGCAGTTAATTTGCTGCTACAGTTGAAAATGAAATGAAATAGTTTTTTTTTCATATTTTTATTTATTTGCCAAAAAAGGGTAAGCAAAAATAGGCAGATATTTTCTGGTTTAAGAATGAATTTAATTGAAAAGAATTAATTTCACCATGAGAAATTGATGACAGATTTAAAAATTATTCATATTTAAGCAAAAACTTTAATTGCTAAGTTCATTTATTGAGCTTTGAGTGTTTTCCCATATATGGAAAATTTGTACCAAAAAGTTACGACTGAAGATATCGAGAAAAAAAAACAAAATTAAAATTACTCTATGAATTGAATTCATTCATAAAATGATTGATTGTTAGTAGTTTACTATTAAAAATTGAAACAACTGCCTTGAATCAAAAAGTGTGGGTTTTTGTGTACAGTTGTTTAATGTAGGATTTTTATGATATTAACAATAATGTTCAATAGTAATGATTTTTTCCATTTAATAAAATTGTATCAAAATAAAAGGTGTCCTTGTGTAGGCTTGGAATCTTAAACTCATTTACCAGAGTTAAGCGTTACGAAATCTTGAATAAACTTGCTACATCTTAAAACCAAGATAATTCTAATTAATTTTTACTCTGCATTGCAACTCCAACTCTCATCTAATTTTAGAATTACTGGATATGTATACACCTTATTTGTTGTCATGATGCACGTTTTATTTAATAAGCTCGACGACACAATTATAAGTGGTATATAAATAAATTTAATTCAATTATTAACGTTTTCACATAGAAAATTGGGGTACATCAACTGAAAGGCAAAACACAGAAGATGGTTGTTTTAATTTATGGATAAACATGAATGTGAATTCTCTCTGTCATGAATATGAAAGTGATACCCTTTAACATATAACATGCACTTTGAACTCTGTAATCAAAGCAAACGATTATTTTAAAAATTCAAAGTGTTAAATGACCCATCCTAATAATATCAACATTTGATCATCAGCCAAATAAATTTGAAAAAAAAACTTTTCACATTTTGCTCTTCTCAGTGTCTCAATTCATTGACAAAATTTGTCTGTTTTCAATTAACATAAATTGTAAATTCTCATTATAAACAAAATAATAAGTGAATGAGAGTATACCTCTTCCTCTTGCATTAACAAAAAACAGATTTTTTTCCCTCAAATTCAAGTGAAAATTCAGTTTAATTTCTGCTCTCATCTGAACAAGAACAAAAGAAAAATTTCTTAGTCTATTATAAGTGTTTTTAAATAAATAAATATAGAAAAATGAGAACAAATTTATCGCGTAGGTTTCAAAAGTAGATAATAATAATGAAAAACAAAATTTATAATCATTGAAAGTTATAATGAAAATAGATAAAGTAATAATTATGTTTGTTCTCATTATAATTGGGGTTCAAGCACTATAAATATATGATAATAGAACTATTATGACAATTTGATATTCTTTAAATAAAAATTCAAGTCGAATTGCTAGGGATAATTGATAGAAACTTATCAACGGTTTTCATGAAAATTCATAAGTAAGAGTGTTAGTGTCCCTTTTAATTATCAAAATTATATACTAAAGTCAATGTCATGAAAATATTTTGTTTTCTCTCGTGTATTTTTGCCAAAAAATATTGAAACAAATTACTTTTCATGATTCATGTAATTTTAGTGCAGCCGAGAGCCAAGTTATTATTATTATGAAAAAGATTATTCATTTCTTTCGGTTTGTTATGTTTCAAGTGATTTAAATTGATTCCTCATTATTAACCGGGACATATGTAACTTAATTTCCTCAATTATTTACAGTCCTAATGTGACCTCACGATAAGAGGAAAAAAATAAAAAAATTCGAGTTAAAGTAGACTCGAGTTTTTTTTTCATTATAATTTTTAATATTAAATTATCTCTATGGATGTCAATAATTAAGTTTTATTTTTATGATTTATGTTTTTCTTTCCAGAATCGAATTGTTTACATGCAAATTATTATTAAGCAAGCACACATTTTGAATTCTAGTTAATATTTTGAATAAAAGTATTATAATTTGTGCCATATATATTTTAAAACATAAGAAAATCGAAAAAAAAAATTATATTTAAAATTAAAAATGGAATCACCAGTATATACCGTGCAAGCTGAATTCAACTTTAAGGGATCTAATAACGATGAGTTGTGTTTCAAGAAGGGCGATATTATAACTGTTACACAGAAAGAGGATGGTGGTTGGTGGGAAGGCACATTGGATGATAAAACTGGTTGGTTTCCCAGTAATTACGTAAAAGAATACAAATTAGGATCATCTACTAATGCACTTGATTCAATCCGTCCACCTGAAGAAATTGCACAATTCCGTTCTGTTGTTTTTAATGATTTACTCGAAAGTGAAAAGGCTCATGTAGCCGAGCTGAGAGGAATGGTTGAAAATTTTTTAGAACCATTACAGTCAAATCAAATTTTAACAAAGGATGAATATGCTCAATTAATGTGCAATTTTATCGAAGTAGTTGAAGCTCACGAAGATTTGTATCAATGCTTAGAAGACTGCAATGATCGAGTTGGTAAAATCTTTTTATCAAAAGCGCCAATTTTAAAATCTGTCCATCAAACATATTGTGCTTTTCATCCACGTGCCATTGTGATAGTAGATAAACATAAGTGAGAGATATTTTATAAAATTAAATTATCGTCATTCAATCTTTATTTTTAAAAATTAATTTTAGGGAAGCCTTGAACAATTATATGGAAAGCGAAGGAGCTGCAAAACCTGGGATTCTTGTTCTTACAACTGGTCTTTCAAAGCCATTTCGGCGATTAGATAAGTACTCTGCTATTTTACAAGAACTTGAACGTCATATGGAACTTAACCATCCTGATCGTGGTGACACTCAACGGAGTATTGCAGTTTACAAAGATTTAGCAGCTACTTGCATAGCAACAAGACGTCAAAAAGAATTAGAACTACAAATATTAACTGGTCCAGTAAGAGGATGGCAAGGACAAGAACTGAGCTCATTAGGGGAAATTTTGCATATGGGAAGTGTTGCTGTAGGGTCAGATCATCGTGATCGGTATTTTGTGTTATTCCCGCAAACTTTATTAATTTTAAGTGTCAGTCAAAGAATGAGTGCTTTTAAATACGAGGTAGTATTTCTTTTTTTGTTTATCAAAATGTTTTAATTACGTTTATAATTTTTTCGATAGGGAAAACTTCCTTTATCTGGAATATTAGTAAATCGACTTCAAGATTCTGAATCGATCAAAAATGCATTTGAGATAAGTGGTCCATTGATCGAAAGAATTATGGTCGTCTGTCAAGGTCCTGTTGAAGCTAATAAATGGGTAGAACTGTTAACCGGTAATTTATCTGATTCTGCAAAACGAAAAACAGGAATGGAATTGAAACGAAATATAAGTGCTGGATCTATGGCAGGAAATGGAACACCACCTCCACCACCACCACATGTAAGTAATGCATTGAATTCGATGTGTTTAAGTGAAATTTTGATAAAGTTCTCTGGTATTATTTTGGGTTTCTCATGATTTTTTTTTTAAATTTGTTGAATTTTTATTAAATTAAGCTCTTTTATTTGTTTTATTTAAATCTTTAATTTGTTTTTTTTTCTTAAATTTTGTGTTAAACATAGTCTCTTGATAATCGTGGTTACTCCTTGTGTGCCTTTAATATTCAATCTACATTAAGTAATGATCGAGTAACCTACCCTCCAGTTAGTTATCCATCAACAGCACCTTATGCTCAACTAACTTCTTATTTTAGAGAACTGGTAAAGGATGGCACACTTACCCGATTTATTGTGAAAGCTTTACTTTATCCAGAATTTCTAAGAGAATTTGATATTTCTGAAATTAAAATGAGACGCAAACATAAAAGTAAGAAAAAACTAAAAAGACATTTGAGAAAGGAGAGCTGGTTTGTTTCGGAATCGAGTTCTGAAGAAGGAGAAGAAGAAGAAGATGAGGATCCAGAAGGGTCCAAAATTTTCAGATATTCAAGTGAATCAACAGTTGAAGAGTGTAGTGAATGCCATGGTGAATTAGAGGAAGGAGAAGAAGATTCTAAAGACGAAATATCTGAAGCCCTCGATGATAGCACTTATGGTTTAATAGAATATTATACAGGAAAAAAGAGCATTAATTCCGCCGAATTAACTGATTATGAAAGTTTTGTTGATCATGGCACTGAAGCTTTAGATGTGACAGATGAATTTTTCATTTCTGCTCCTTTCTGTGATACACCTACAGATAATACCAATTTAGTAGAGACGATCGATGATCGAGAATCATTAATGATAGGTTCTAGTACAACTAAATTACTGGATAAACCAACACGAACATCCCAAAGTCCTGTTCACACATCAACGGCTCGATTAAATTTAGCCGCAATAAAACAGCAAGAATCACAAATGTCAAGTTTTGAACACCAATTAGGTGGGCATATGGCCTGTGAAGATTTAGTAAACGTGGATGAAGAAATGCAAATTAAGAATTGTTTGAAAACAAAACCAATATTGGAAACGAGACATAGTATGCCAATGTATTTTGTTGGAAACCGATTTAATACTTCATCAAAAACTGAAATTTATATCCCAAATTGGAAAGAGAAACAAGAATCCAGAGAAAGGAGTAAAGACACTAGTAAAAAAGACAGTATTTTGGCAAACAATGATAATACAAGACATTCCAAATTTGAATCTCAAAACCAGGAAGATGAAAGAGATGATGTTTGTAGTCCTCCAGACATGTTTAGAAATGATTCAATTCGTCCATTGGTGTTAAATCTCTCGAGAGAAGCAACGCCATTCAAAAAACATTCAATTAACTCTGATAAACGGATGTCCAATCATTCGATTCATAGAAAGTCTTCCAGTCAATTAATGGAGGAAAATCAAGATCACAGAACTTCAATTAATTATACACCACGTTCAAGTGATTCCGGAATGGCTGGTAGTTGTACAATATCTTCTCCTGATGCGCAAATGTTACATGAAGACTTAATATCATCTAAACTTGTAGAAATGACTCTAAATCCTGAAAAATTCATTTTGATTAAAGAATCAAAATATAAAAATAATGATAGTGGCCAATATGAAAGTGACGTTAAAAATTTGCAACTCAAAAGTAAGTCAAATGAAACACTAATCACAACTGATGCCTTATTGAATCACACGCCTTCATTGCTGCCTGTAATTTCTACCGCTGAGAGTAACAATAATTATATTATGCATGAGAATACAAACAATGACACGCAAAGACACACAACTTCCGAACTTTTAATAAACGTTCAGTCAGGTCATGATGACAATAAACTCGAAAAAAATGTGATAATAATAACGAAAGAATCATCACCACCAATTTCATCGTCATCTGTTACAAACACAGAAGGTCAGACAATTTTTCGCACTGGATTATATGCACATTGGTGGAAAAAAGAACAACTTCCAAACCAAATGCTTCAAGGAATAGCTATAGATAAAAATAATAATTTAGGAGATGAAATCAAAATTGTAAAGCCTAGTTATCGAGAAATTAAACATGTTCCGTCGAACAGTTGCACAAAAAATATGGAGCTCAGCTCTGAAATACATAAAAAGGATAACAAAGTTGTTAGGAAGCCAATGAAAATAACTATTGTTAAAAAAAAGGGTTCAGGCAAGCACAGTTTATGTTCCAATAGTGTTTCATTATCGTTTCGTGTTATTTTAAAAGAGTGTCATGACTTTAACTGATCATTGTTGATTTTTTTTTTGTTAAATGGCTCAAAATTGTCTGGTTTGTCAAAAAAAATTAAATAAATTCTTCAAATTCCGAAACCTGTGATGAGTGATGATATTTTATTTTTCTAATGCTCTTAAAAAAATGAAAAAAGATTCAAAATTTAGTAAAAAATCGAACCAGATTTTTGAACCATCATTAATAATTTTTTCCTTTATAAAATTAATGTTTTGAAAATTTGATGTGCTATTGTTTTTTAAATTATTTTTTTTTAAATTTTTGATTAGTCGCGAGTGAGATATTTCAATTGCCGCATATTACTGATTGCCTGCCTGAATCCTTTTCATCATAATATATCATATGTAGGTCACTACTTAAAATCACACTAACAATTACCAATTTTTCTATTTTTTTTAACTTAAAGATAAATAATGTAAATAAAAAATCATGAGACTCTCTTGCATTCATCATTTCTCAAGTGTTTTCATTTCATTTATCACTTCGCAGCTATCACTTTTTTTTAATGTTTGCTTTTGTGTATTGTGGTGTGAAATGCGATTTTCGTTTCATTAGATAGATAAAATTTTTCTTGAATTATAATTAATAATTTTTTTTTCATACATTATAGTTAACCCAAGTGAAAAACACCAGCACAGCACAGAACAACCAAACCCAACACAAACGAAGCCATTCGTTCAATCAGCAAACCCCATACAGTCAAAGTCAAATACAATCACCAAACAAAGTGGGGCCGACAAACGGGTTAAATATACTGGGACGAGACCGAAGCAAAGCAAAAGGTGTGAATCCACAAAGTGCATTTTGAAACGAAAAATGAAGATCATATTTTATTTTTCAGCTAATTGGACAATAACAAATTTACATCCACCACCACCAATCATGCCATCATTTACACAATCGACTGGATCATCAACAGCTGCATCATTAATATCAATACTCAATAAATCAGGTGGAGGTGGTGCTGCTTTGACGTATGAAGAAGATGCCCTTATTTTAAGAGTTATAGAATCTTATTCAGCCGCATATCAGAGTAACTCAAGAAACACAATGCATGCAGGTAAATTAATCGTTTTTATTGGATTGCATTTATTTTGAGATTGATTATTAACACAATTTTAAATTAAAAAAAAAACTAAAAAATCAAGCACAATTAATTTTTTAATAGTATGGTTTTTAACAATAATTAACCCGCATGTGAATATTTTTTTGATTCATTTTAATTTTGATATTGGAGTGTTATTTGAGTTTTTTTAAACTTGTTTTGACTTTATTTTAAACCATAATGATTTTCTTGAGTTTTCTCAAACATTTTTATCACAGTTTTTGTTTTATATGATTGTATCAAGTTTAGTTATGTTTCGTTTATTTTTTTTACAAAACCAAGCATTCCAAAAACAACTTTCAATAAAGTTCTAAAGTATTTATTTAAAATGTAAAAAGAATTAGAACATTAATTTAATTAACATAAAATTTACTAGAAATTAAGATTAACGAGGAAATTGGCATACAAAAATTTAATTTGGTCAAAGAATTCAAAAACGTTGATGATAGAGAGAAAAAAAAATTAAATTTTATCAAAACTAATTAAATTATAAAATAAAATAATTTAGGACAAAAAAACTTACATCCAAGCACCACCATTATTTTTTATTATCCTCACCCATCCGCCACCATAAATCACCCTAAACCATAGTTTTGATGCTTTTACTTTTTTATTTAAATTTGACTCCTTAAAATGCCATACAATGATCGTGATTTCAATTCAATTCAATAGCTTTACAACCATTTACGCCCGTTTTGCCAATTCGTGGTGGTAAATTAAGAGCAACGAAGTCATTTTCCTCATCTAATCCACAACTGCCATTCACATGTGGCTCATTATCAGCCTATTTGTCCAGTAATAATAATCACACATCATCAAATAGCATAAATTCTTCACATATCTGGCGTGAAGCTACACCAAACAACTTTAACATGTATTCAGCATCTATTTCGTCCTTAAATACATCATATCGATCAAGAAATTCAATTATGGACTGTTATAACACTAATACAAATACGTCAAAAACATTTTGGCGAACACGTGCCGCATCAGAAGAACGTCCAACCACCATCAAAGCCTTTGAAACACAAAATAATACATCAACATCAGCTGGTACTCCACTCCTAGGACGTAAAGTCAAACAGGTGAAAATCAAAAAATTCGCTACAAATTTACAATCAATGAATCAAGTACATCAACAAATAGATCATCCGGGTCTATATGATAGAAAATTAAATCGATCATTTGAGAAACCCGAGGGTTTTGTTAAAAAAGATTATCAAGTTGATGATTTTTATGGTGCTGGTAGTGGCCAAACAAATAGTAACAATAATAGAAATAGTTCACCGCTTCGTAGATCGACTCCTCATTTAGCAGCCGATGAATATTACATAGATTCTAATTTTCGCAATTCTATTGCACCAACAAATTGGTGTTGTGGAGTAATGAAACAATTGCGCAAAATGAATTTGCAGTACTAAGATTACGATTTTTACAAAAAAAAACTATAATATTAGGAAAAAGAATTTATTTCTCAAGAGTTTTAAAAAACGTTTGCTTTTAATTATTTTTTAAGCTTTTTATGAGATTATTTTTCAAAACATTTTAGCCAAATATTAGATTTTTAAAACGACGAAATAATAATCATACTTCAATTAGAGTAGATTTTATAGATTCGAACATTTAATGTTAAGAAACAAGTTATTGAAACGTTTTTAAATCATTTGAATGATATTGAATTAAACATTTTTGTAATATAAAATATTGTAATAAAAAAATTGTTACATAAGTGTCCTTTAGTTGTAACTGTGATGATGTTTGAGAAATACTCTTAACGAAAACTTTAAAAAGTCAAATAAAATTTGACCGAATTGAATTTTAATAAAAATATTAAATTTATAAAGCTCTAAGCATTTATAGGAGTAAACGGCCAGTCATCACAACTTAAGCTTAATTTTCCTCTTAACCCTTTGTCATCTAGTTTCCTATTGTTTGAATAAGAACCTCAAAAACAATTTAGTATAGGTTTATTGCAAAGATCGATTCAAGAAATCATTCAAAATGGAGGTTAACAGATAATAAAAAGTTGCTAGGTGCTGGCCATTTACAGTTTGATGATGTAAAACCATTAATAATTTTTGTAGAAAAATGTTATCATATAAGGCGGTTTAAACTGATTTCTGCTGTCCAAACTGGCCAAATTTTGTATACAGATAAGCCAAACGTTCCAAATTAAATTAAAAAATAAATTATATTCCCAATGATTCGTTCTGGTATTTTCAAAGTGGCTCGATGATAATTAGCTTGAACCGCCTAATTATATTGTATGTTACAGTTAGTTATCATGAAATATTTAATGTTTTAATTACCCACATTTCACATAGAAAATTCGCGCTCAGGTATAAAGTCATGAAAAATCAGTAGCCTACAACTCTTGGGTATTACTGGAAAAGCGGTACGGTGGTGCCTTTGCAAATTCTAGCATTACCTAACAAAAACCACTTTTCAAGAAAAAATTTTAATTTTAATTGATTATTACTCAGTCATAAAATTTTAGCTTTTTTTAGTCTCATGTTTTTCTTCTTTATATCTGAGCGTATACTAATTTACATTTTCAATCGATATGCTTAATAATTTAAATTAACAAATCAATCAAAAAAGTCTTTCATCCGTCTTGTTGAATATGTGTTTAGCAAGACGAAATTAAAGTAACAGAAAATTATTAAACAAAATATGAAGTAAAGTAAAGCATAAATAAATTTAACCCTTGATTATAATCCTAGGTCTTCTCAATGTCGTGCTCGTGATGAAAAAATAGATTCTTTTTTCTCTAGAGTTAGCTTTTACAGACTTTTATGTTTAAATACGTATGATAAAAATAAATTTCAATTGTGTTGGTTAGATAAACGTCTAATAGATGTAAGATCATAAATGTAAATTGAACTAAAAAATGTATCAAACTATTAGCTAACAGTTAAATTATATAGAGAAAGAAAAAGTAACAGTTAAGTTAAATTATCTAGAAATAAATGTGAAATTTTTAACATTATACCAGAGTTTTTGATTAGCACGGAAAAATATTTATCTAATTAGTTCTATAGGGTAGTTCTTTAAGCTTTTCTTTAGTGAAAACTTTCTCTATTGTTTTAGTTTAGCAGCTTCCTGAATATCTCTGTTTAACTTTCTAAATTTATTTTCATTTCATAATAAATCATTTCATGTAATAGATTTGGAAAATGATGATCACCCGCCAACACTAAAGCAAATTTGGCAGACAGTCAAGTTGATGCAAAAAGACATTAAGCAAATGAAAGTGATAGTTGCAGAAGAACGGGCTTTACGGTGTAACTTACAAGAATTGTTGATGACATATTTGGAAAAAGGAAGTAATCATAAGACAACTGGTTGTTAATTAAATCTATATCACCAATATTGTATGTGTTTGTGTGTGTGTTTGGGTTAAAAGTTCAAAATGTTATAATTGTGTCACTATAGTATTTATTCCCGTTCTTTATTACAATATTTAATAAATTTACAAATAGCATTCAAAAGTTAAAATTTAATTAATTTTTAAATATCAAACATTGTAAATGTATTTAGAAAAAAATTAAATTAAGGGTAGGTCCATATGAATGGGGCCGAGTGTGGAAATCATAGTCTCCGATTTTATTTATACGCTCAGAGTAGAAAGCCCTAATGGTCTCCATCACAAAAATACCATGGTATATATACTTTTCCCACGGGTTAACCCATTGAGACGTATTTTAGGTTTAGCTTCAAACCCTGATATCTCCTTTATTTCTTCAGATACAGAAACGTAATTATACTCAAATCACATCAGCTCGAGAAGACCTACAACTTATAGAAGAACATTTTTCCCACTTTGGTGGAAAATGTCGGAAAAATCGGGAAAATTAGTTTTTCATCGGGAATTAATGGGTTAACCCCGTCTTCTCCATCGCCAAATTTTTTATAAAATGAAAGCTCTATTTCCTATCTATATTTGCTCCATACATCATTTTGATGAAGGACATAGAGAACTATGAGAAAAAAGCCTCACAAAAGCGGTCATATTTGAATTCTACGTATATTCACCATATAAAAGTAAAAATTTCCTGTTAATTCACTTAAAAATCGAAATGGTCATTTTTAGATACGAAAAATCAAAAATATTTTCAAAAAATAAGTATCTAAGATTAATTATTTTTAAAAAAAATTAGTTTTGAATAAAATCCAATTTTTCAAATTTTTTCCCAATTTTTCACTAAAGTTAGTAAATTTTTAACTTTTATATGGTGAATATACGTAGAATTCAAATATGACCGCTTTTGTGAGGCTTTTTTCTCATAGTTTCTTATGTCCTCCATCAAAATGATGTATGGAGCAAATATAGATAGGAAATAGAGCTTTCATTTTATAAAAAATTTGGCGATGGAGAAGACAGGGTTAACCCATTAATTGCCGATGAAAAACCAATTTTCCCGATTTTTCCGAAATTTTCCACCAAAGTGGAAAAAATGTTCTTCTACAAGTTGTAGGTCTTCTCGAGCTGATGTGATTTGAGTATAATTACGTTTCTGTATCTGAAGAAATAAAGGAGATATCAGGGTTTGAAGCTAAAACCTAAAATACGTCTCAATGGGTTAACCCGTGGGAAAAGTATATATACCATGGTATTTTTGTGATGGAGACCATTAGGGCTTTCTACTCTGAGCGTATAAATAAAATCGGAGACTATGATTTCCACACTCGGCCCCATTCATATGGACCTACCCTTAATTATATAATTGAAATTAATAGTTAAATCAAATGGAGTTATTAAAATGTATTTAAAAGACAACTAATCGAACTCTGATGTGTTTTATTTTCGTAGCTTAAATAATTATTGCGAATAGAGAATTCTCTCTCACTTTCTAGCACTCTTTAAATTTCGATTCATTTAATCTGCTTACACTTTTGAATCATTTATTATACAAAACTAAAATTTTTAGAATATTGTTTTTTTAGAATCATGGATAGGACTAAAAAAATAAAATAAATGTTTTTATGAAAATATTTTGAACTTAGATCAGATAAAATTGCTTTAAAAGAAACATATTAAGCTTATTATGAATTAAAGACACTCAAAATTAATGTTTCAGTCCAAAATAAAAAAAATATCGAGAATGTCGACAAGAAAAATACTACAAGGCTTTAGATAGACTGTGTATAATTCTCTCAAATTACGCATTTTCTATCGAAAAATTATAAAAATATATTCGCAATAAGAGTTCACCAATCTGAGACTTCAAACGAAAAATGCTCTTAACTGAATCTAACTTGGTTAAACAGTGAAAGCATTAAAACACACTATTTATATTTTTTCATATGACACCATTGAAATTTTTTATTATAGTAAGACACTTTCATTTTATGTAAACCCCATTTAATATGATTATAGTTATATGCGATAATCGCAATTTTATCTTAAAACTAAACCCAAAATATATGTATTAAAAAAAAAAGTATAAAATATAGAAAAAAGTCTTTGTTACAGGGCAGTTGAGAAGAGTAAAAAATATTTAAAATTCTGATATAGCAGCTGATTAATCAGTATCCCACATATTTTTTAACTACTCTCACATCGTGTTTAGCATCTTTGCCATTGGTCTTGAAATTAAACCGGAAATAAAATATTTCAACTAATCTAACTATGATGTTGTTTAGTGATGATAGGTTGGATCTCCTTGTTTAGATGAAATTATTTTTTTTGTCCGTTCAAATGCAAGCCAAATGGATCTAAAAAATTCATAATATTTTTTTTTTTTAATTTATGACTGATTTTTTTTCACTTACAACACAGATGCTTATACGATTTCCTGCCATTTTTTGACGAATGTCACCTTTCTGGAAGATATGATAACTCTTCTTTTCAGTGAGACATCTTAACAAAGACTGAAGAAGTTTTTTGCCCTTAAATTAGAAACAATTTTTAACTCGTACGAAAAGAGAGAATTTTTAGTTTCGTATCAGTTTTTTGATACTCTTTGACCTTATTTTATATAATCAAAAATTCTTCTTTTTTTCGGTATCGTCCGTACATAGTAAAACATACAAATTCTAATTTTGATAAAAAAATTAACAGATTAAATAATTACAACTTCGTTTTTTTTGAGAATTTTATAACATTTTCTCTTCACTCAATTTTACATCAAACCAGTTTTAAAAAGTGACCAGTCAAAGCCAAATGAAGTTAATGTGTTAAAAAGAAGGGTTAATGAGGGTTCCGGTTAATAAGAAAGACAAGGTTTTGAGATGAGGCCAATCATTAAGCTTTAATATCAATTTGGAAAAAACGTTTAAGATCCAAAAATAGTAGTCATAATCAAGAACATCTTCTCTTTCTTTCTTCTTTTGCACATTTGCTGAAAATGGATCAACGGTGTGATATTAAAATGTTAAAAGTTTTCACGTTATAATTTTTTTTTCTCCTGGGTAATCAATATAAAAATGAATTCAATTCCACTAATTACTTTAATTAAATAACTTAATTCACATTAATTTAAAGTTATTCATTTCATGAAGAGTTTTCATTCAAAATGGATCGTAAAACTGGTGATCTGAAAAAAATTTATCCATTGTTTATGGAAATGCATCATTCTCGTTTTATTTCAATGCATTCAAATCCTGAATCACCTAAAAAGTTAAAGCCATTTTCTTTGGATAAATCGGAAATTGCAAAAGAACCAAAACTGACGCAAGTCGAAATGATTAAAAAGTTGATGGAAGTGTATCAATTGCTATGTGAAATTTCTCAACTAATAAATCAACATTTTCAATTGCAAATTCTATGTTTCTCATTCAACACATTTTTGAGCATCGTTTTTAACATTTATTACATATTGATTTTTAGAAATATAATTGCTACTGCATTGAATAATAATACTCCTGAAGCACAAGGACGTGTCACTGCAATGGAATCACTAATTTGCTTTATGACAATATCAATTATTGGTTGCATTATGGATATTTTATGTATTGTTTGTGCATGTGAGCATACAGTGAATGCGGTGAGAATTTTAAATTTAAAAGTAATTAATTTGTTCATTATTAGATGTTTAACAGGCAAAGAAAGTTTCGAAAACCGTTGCAAAAATGCTTTATCAAGATAACTTGACACATGAAGCTAAGGAACAAGTAATTAATAATATCGATTATTATAATATTGATTATTTATTTACTCGAATTTCAAATCTTACATAGTTATCAAAATTCGCATTACAAATGTTTCATGTTTTTCCAAAATTTACTGTATATGGAATGTTTGCTGTTGATGGAACACTTTTATTTACGGTACTTCTAACTTTATTGTTCCTTATTATTAGTATTTATTATTATTAAATGTATTTGCTTTCGTAGATTGCAGGAGCAAGTACCACATACTTAATAATTTTATTTCAATTAACATTAAAGGAGGATGGTTCAGCTTACAGCACAACACAAACCAATGGTTAACAATTATATTTCTTTACTTTGAATTTTGTATTAGTCATATATTCTTAAATTATACAAGCTTTGAGTTTTTGAATACACTCCGACACACCATTAAAATCCTTAGCTAGGATCTTTGACTTCAATTTTCTTTGTAGTGCAATTTTCTCCACATATTTTGAGAGCTGTTAAAGAATAAAACATTCAAAAACACAACCATTGTTTAATTTTTTAATTTCTTACCTCATGGGCTCTACGTATTATTGTCACAGGCATTCCAGCCAGTTTGGCTGCTCCAAATGCGTAACTTTTTGAAGCAGGCCCATCAATATACTACAAAACAAATAAAAATATTAGTTTTGATTTTTTTAGATTTTGAATAATAAATACTCATTATAATTACCTTATACAGGAATGTGACAGTTTCTTGTGTTACATCTTCATCATCTTCATTTTCCACCATACAAGCCATGTGTCCTAATGCAACATTTGGATTATTCTTGAAATTATCTACCAAATTATGGTAATGAGTTGAGAACAAACAGCGACAACGTTTTTCTGACAAGTAATTGACAACAGCACCAGCTATTGCATTACCATCGTAAGTTGAAGTGCCACGACCAAGTTCGTCGAGAAGAACAAGACTTTTGTTGGTGGCATGTTTAAGAATAATGGAAGCTTCACTTAGTTCCACAAGGAATGTACTTTGTCCAGCAATAATATCATCTTGAGCACCTAAACGAGTGAATATACGATCAACTAATGACGTTTTACAGGAACGAGCTGGAATTAAAGCACCCTAAATATATGAAAATTTGATTATTTTATTTTTAAATGACACTTAGTTTGGTAGTCTTACAATTTGAACCATAACCGTTAAAAGTCCAACTTGTCTCATTAAAGTCGATTTTCCTCCCATGTTTGGACCTGTTAATAATGCTAAAGGTGCCTTCTGTCCTCCAAGCTCAATTCCATTTGGAATAAATTCACCATTTACATTCATGGATGGATGATAACTCTCCTCTAACATTAAAATATTTTCGTTATCAACAATTTCAGGTACGCAAATGATTTCTTGATTTCTTGCATATTCAGCTAATGATACAAGGACATCTAATTCTGCAACCAAATGAACCATTTGTTTCCAAAGATTAAATTCCTTTGAGAATTTTTCAAAAATCCGACGTGCAAAATCACCCATTACGTTTTTACGTCTTTCTTCCAATTGTTGCATTTTCTTCAGAAATTCACGAGTTTCTTTTGTATAGAATCGCTTACAAGCACCTTTTCCTTTTTTTTGTGATTCTAGAGCATAATCCGAATTGGCTTTTTTGGCATTCGCTTCGGGTACTTCTATCTGAAAACGCTTTTTATCCGATCCAAAATAACTGACTTTGCATCCAAAAAAATGTTCTTGGGTCTTCAAATAAAGTTTCATTTCATCCTGTAGTTTCTTTATTTCAATTTCAACTTGATCATATTCTTCATCATCTCCTTGATTTGGAGCAAGAGATCCAGTTTCAAGAGCTTCTTTAAAATTGAATGTATCTTTGAAATATCTGAGCGATTTTTTCATGTCAGGCAATCGACCATTTGGATGAAACTGGGTCAATTCCTTTAACTTGGTGGATTTAGCATCATGACATAAATCTGGTAACTCCAAAACTGCTTCAAATCCATTTAAAGTGGTAACAAAATCAGAAATTTTCTTTTTGTTGTAATCTTGAAGACAATACAGTACGGCTCTAGTATCAGGATGGCCAAGTTTTTGGTTTCCAAATCCGTGTAAAACTGCTAAAAGTCGTTCCAAGTCAGGAATTCGAACAAGTACTAGACGAATCTCTTGAAGTAATGCTCCATTTTCTAGCAATTCTTTGACAGCTGATTGCCGTTGCAATATTACATCTTTTGAATTGCTTGGAACACAAAGCCAGTCATGCAAAAGCCGTTTTCCAAATTTTGTGCAACAAAAATCTAAGGTTTGGTAAAGAGAAAGTTCTTCGCCAAAAACACGTAGATTATGAAGTGTTATAGCATCTAAGACCATATTTTTGCTTTGAGACAGGTGTGTAGATGTACTTTTAAATGATTTTTCTTTTTCAATATCAGGTGGACTGTACAGCAAAAAATTTGCACTATCTATTACCTAAAATGATAATAAATTTATTTGATTATTTTTAAGATTAAAAAAAAAACTCACCTGTTGATCAATCAAAGATTTTTGTAAATACCACAAAATTCCACCAAGACTTTTAAGTGTTAAGGCATAATCGTTAGAAGGTGTTAATCCTAAAGTATCATCAGAATTCTGAAGAATTTTTAATGTTTCAGGCCACTGTTTTCCCTGGTTTGCATCATAATAATTTTCTTTTAAAATCTTTAACGTCTTTTCAGCCGAGAGCATTTGACTATCTTTTGCCAACAATTCTTTTTTTGCATTTCGTAACACAGTTCTTATAACACCAAGTGTCTTTTGAGAAACGCCCGTTTTCTCATACAAGACCAATACAGGATTGTAATGAGCTAAAAGTGTCAGTAAGCGACTGCAATGTTGATCATCAGCAAATTCTGTTAAATAAATATTGCAAATTGAAGTATCAAGGAAGCAAATACCATATCGAGTTTGCTTATCTTCATTTTTTTCATTTAATGATAGTATAATTCTAGGCTCTGCTTTATCTATTAATGCTGTTTGCTGTGTAAAAACCTGTGTTCCCAATTCTGTGACTTGACAGATTTCACGACGAGTAACTTTATCAAATTTCGTTGGTCGATTCATGGATTTAATTCTTTCTGCCATTTGATCTTGCGTTTCTGTTTGTTCCACTCGTGCAACTTTGTAACCCTTTTCAATCAATTGAGTTGCCATTTTATCAAATGCTTGCTCAGGAAATCCACTGTGTGCAAAATTGCCTTTCATGAAAGTAAAACCCAGTTCTTGTACACCGATTCCCGCATCCATGTGATACAATTCATAAAATTTTCCGACTTTAAAGAAAAGTATTGTATCAAAATTTTGCGATTTGAGTACCCACCATTGGCGCATTGCTGGTGTTAAACTATTTAAATAGTGATCAGGGACATAAAGAGTACGTGAATCATAATCAGGATGACCAGGTCGATTTTTGTTTACATCGCGTATATGTTGTGGTTTGAGAAAATCAACTTTTTCATGTTCCCAAATCACATTTTCCACACCATCATTATCTGAATCTTGATCTTTTTGGGTTTTCGGTTTTTTCTTAGCTGGTCCACTTTCATGTTCAGGATCGATATCATGAGATTCTTTAATTGAATTTGAAAATTCAAATCCACTGAATAAGGCTGATTCATTTTTTTCTTCTTTTTTCTTAGATGGAGTAACTGTTTTATTAGGACGAATATTTTCAGTTTCTGAATGGTCATCGTCATCGGATTCTATTGCACGACGACGTTTTTTCGATCGAATTGAGATCTCTTCATCTTCTTCACTCTCTTGGTTGTCCAGAACAAAATCAGGATCATTCACAAGTGAACGTTTTGCTAAAATAAAATCAGAATGCATATAACAGCAAAATTATTTGATTTAAATCCTTACCTTCTGTTTGAACTTCATTTTCACTTTGAATAAGTTTATTTTCTGAATTTTTCAAAACATTTTTATCTTGTTCGATTGCAGAAGAACGTGGAGAACTTACTGACGAAGTTGCCGGTGATTTCTTGAAATAATTAAACAGTGTGTTTGATTTATTCAGATTTTTGTTTGTTGGTGTCTTAGACATTTTAATTTATTTATTTTATTTATTTTACAAACTATAATTTAGAAAAAAATATTTTCATTATTCTTCAGAACACAAATAACTTGAGCGGGAAAAGTGAATGTGGTATAAGGACTTTTTATACTATGTATAGCTGTACGTGGACAGCTAAAGATCAACTTTTAAAAGAGATTATTATTTTATATAAATAAGTCGAAACTTAAATAATACATGTAAAAATTAAATATCATTTGAAAATTTAAATTAATTAATAAATTAATCATAAATTATTCATTTTCTTTTACATATAACTAAAAAATATCTATTAGCACATTTAGATAACGGTTATAAACATTACAAGTTGTTTGAAATCGATTCACAATTAATAGTTTATTAAATGGCCACCTAGCGCTGTAGAGTAATGTTTACATTTTGTTGTCAATTCTTAGCGCTGAAAGGCGCTACTTGTAAAAATAAATAAAAAAAAAACAACAAAGTAATTGATTAAATTTAAAATGGATTTTAGGGATTTTAAAAAGAAAATAATAATCAATCTTTGTTTTTATTCTTAAAGAAAAACAATCAAGCATAGCTTACCTTAAACATATTACTAAAAATCTAAACTAATCAAGAAATAAAACAAAAATAAACAATTACCTCATACAGCAGTTCCACAACATATACAAATAAAAAAGAAATAAATATACGGAAAAGTCATGTTTATGAAATTGATTGTTGGGTACGAAAGAAAGTGATAAAAGAATAGATTCATAATATGGAAAATTTGGAAATTAACTCAAATCAGAGACATAAAACTGACAAGGAAAAAACAAATCCAGAGGTAAACAACAATCGAAGTACTGAAAATTTCCCCAAAGAGATTATTGGAAGTATCAACATTAATTCCGATAGTAAGGGAGGAAGGGTTACTTCAAACGGTGCTTTAAATTGCCAATGTTTAGAGCGTGAAACGGAAATGCAAAAATCTGAAGATTTAAATGGGAAGTGTTCAAGGTTAGAGGCAGGCCCAGGTAGAATTGATGAGAATAGTATTGAATATGATGATGATCATGTACGACCCAATTCAAGTCACAGTGACGAAGAAGAACTTGTTGAAGAAATTATTTTACTCCCAAATAACTTTATTTCTGATGATGAATTGAGTTCAAATTCAGACGATTGTGTATATGCGTATCGTGGGGGTCATAACAATAATATGGAGCCTATTTTAATACCAGAACCTGTAAATATAGGAGACGATGGTCAAGATGACGAAACTGATTTTCTGGAAATGGATTTTGATCCTGAGCCGAATTCAGAAATTGAAAATTTCATGGAAGATGAACATCACTTTAATCATTTAGAAGCAAATTTTTTTACATTGAGATCTGAAGAAGGACTAAGAGATTTGCCTTGTGTTAGTCACTTAAGACAAAATGAATCAGAACCTACGCTTGACATTTATCAAAAAACTTTAGATGAAGCAAGCTCAACCGTCACAAAAGATTGTGAAGAAGACAAAACAGTTTCTAACTCAGATAATGTATACACAGGTGCTAAACCAAAACTCGTAATTTCTAATAGTGCTCATAAAATATCATCGTCAACTTCATATTCCAAAGAACCTTATGAATCAGACTCGAATCGAATATCAAATAATAGTCCTTCAATAATATCTAATAATAAAATCAATGAAGATCATCTGAGTTGTTTGGAATGTGCTGAAACAGAAATCATTATGCAAACGAAATCGGATGCTTTTGTTGAAAGAAAATGTCAAAAGCATCGAAGAAATGTGCCATCTATTTCTTATAGTTCCACAACACAGTCTGAATCTGTAACATCACTACAAAGTTCTGTAATTCACCAAGAACTTTTACCACCTACCACATCAAAAACTCAATCGATTGTTAATCCAGAGAGTATCAAAGAATGTATGGTTACAATTTACAGTGTCAACTGCGATTTTGAGACAATTGTCGAGGCAACAAATCTCATTGGTGTTACACTTAATACAGAGATTCTTCAACAATATTTTGACAATTTGCTTGATGAGGATACAGCAACTATGAGTATTCCTGAATATTTGTTATACATTTCTAAACGGAATTGCAACTATAAACGCCTAATTGATGTGATAAGAGCAGCAAGTGTTGATACCATTGATATTCATTTTTATCCAGTAAGAATTACAATTTTATTATATTTTTTTCCATACTCATATTTTTTCTCTTTAGCATGATTTAAATTCCATGTCACCGGATGTTGTACAAATAAGTACAAGTGAAATTACACAGAGATGGAATCGAAACACAAATCTAAGACAGATCTTGATGTTTAAAAATAAAAATTTTAAGTCATTGAACATATTAGGTAATATGATTAACAAAAGAAATGTTCATTAAAAATACTTAAAATTCATTTTTCTATTTAATAGGAAAGGTGGTGACGGTAATTCGTCAGTTTGAATGTGGTGATCGCCTGAAATTAAGTAGTTCTAAACTAAATATTCCACAATACTATCGAAGTGGCTACATATGCATTACAAAACTTGCAAAATCTGCCTCGACAGCATGTTCCTAATTATTTATATATACATATAACTCGAAAAGCATTTCTTCTAAAACAGTTTTACAATGAAGTGAAAAATCAATTTAAAAACAAGAGTTGGCCATTTCATGTTAAAAAATAAAAATCCAAAAATCTCTCTTTCACAATTCTTGTGTAATTTATTCACGAAATAAATGTACAGAAAATGATTTTACCTAATATCCGTTAATATATTTTAAATGGTATCTTCTAACATCAAACAATAAATGAACATAGAAAAAAAATTAATAATAATAACAATCCTTATGACTTGATACTTCTAAAATAAATCATTAAAAATATTCTATACGCATCATCAATACTAATCTTATACTAGATTATAATATTTTTAATTATTATTTTATATCTAAGAATTAAATAAAAAAACATAATAAAAGAAAATATGAAGAATTAAAAAATTGATCAATTTAAATTAAAGTTTTTAATCATTTTTTACCAAAGTTGGAATTTTTCATTTTTTGAAAAAATATTTTACTTGCATCATCACAATCGTCTTCTTTGACTTCGTGATAAAAATTTTCTTTTTTCATCAAATCCAACCATTCAAGAATTTTTGGATATTTCTCTTTCGTGACCGGGAACATTTGAACCATCGCTTTTACTGATGAGAATACACTTATATCCGCTATTGTGGCATTTGTGTCCAAAACCAAATATTTTGTTCCTGAATGGACTAATGTCGCTTCAAATAAATCATATGCTTTATATATATTTTCAATTCGGTCTTTTGGGATTTCAGGAGCACCATGGTGAAAAACAGTATCAATCGCAAATCTCATACGAGCAAATAATATTCCTGAATCGAAATGTAAGTACTGATGAATTTTTGCTCTGATAATTGGATTTTCGGGATACAATGTAGAGTTCTTGGAATTGGTAGCTAAATAAACCATTATAGCATGACTATCCCATAAAGTGACATTATTTTCAACTAAAGTGGGAACAGTATGCTGTGGATTTAATTTTAAAAATTCATCCGAATGACCTTGAAATGGATTGATGTGTCTATAAAAAGTAATAATGATGAAATATAATATTTTGAACATTACAAATAAATTAATTTACTTGAAATCTAATTCAATATTTAGTGCTTTGGCAGTCATGACGACTGCTTGGCATGCTGGACTGATGTCAAAAAGATATAATTGTGGTTTTTTCATTTTTTAACAAAATAATTACACAAAAAAATTGACAAGCTTTTAGAAATAATATCAAACGTTTATCAAAGGTTGATAATAAATAAAGACTGAGTACAAAAACTGGTTTTAGTAGATTGCGTTTTTAAATTATTACGTTGTATTTAAATGCTAATAAATACCGTTTTTTTCTATTTCGATATTCTTAAAACATTCAATAAATTTAAATGTAAAGTTTTACAATTGGACGACTTAAAGAATAAGATGTCTATCTATTTTTTGCGGGGGTGGTTATTTTGGGGGCTCATATCCCTCTTTTGAATACTCGCTTCGATGAACAATTCTAGAGTTATGGTTGGTAATGACGACGGACAATCTGTATTTCATTTACCTGAACAAAATGCACTAAAATAAAAAAATTTGAAAGGCTTTAATGATTATCCATTTGCTTTTATTCTAGTAGATTAAATTAAACAAATATAAAATTGTTCCTTAAGTATATCAAATAAATGTTTAACCCATATTTTTACATTAAATATTTTAATTAAAATAATACTTTTAGTAATTTATTGCAACATGTCTTGTGATACAGTCTGATATTATCAGAAAATATTTTAAGTTATATAAAGCTCGTGCATTAAACTTAAAAAAATTATTCCGTTAAGTTAGGCTCCATTTGATCTGTAATTTGCCAACAATCAATAATATCGATTTCAGAACTAAGGTCAATTTTTTCATTGAGGTCTACAACAATTTTGCAAAACTCACTGTTTTTAATGTCAATAAAATCGGCTAAAAAAACATTACAAGTCGGCTTCTCACCTTCGATAAAGCTGTAAAGGAGATTTTTTAATTTAAATAACGTTTTATTAAGACTTTATATAAACTTACGGTCCTGGTTGTTGTTCGATTAACCATTTTTTAATTTTTTTCTGTAATGGTTTAGCAAGTCGACTTTTGAGTGAAAATAAAAATCTTGGAACAATGTATTTAACATCGGGTGTAAGTACAACTTGCGAGGTAAAGCCCGTTGTTGGAGCTCTTTGTTCTAAGGTGTTTTCTAAAAATTCTTCTAATTTCTTATATTTTACTGTATTTGGCCATGGTGTAGGCCAATCTGCTGAAAACCAAAATTTCCCTGATACATGTTTCATTTCTCTGTAAATTATAAGCAACTGTTTTCTTTGTGATATTGCATGATCTAAAGTTAGCTCTAGTAAAGTTCCTATTCGTTCATATATCCGATTTCCAAATGCCTTTATCAAAATTTGCATAAATTTAATGTGATCCTGATGAGAAAAATCATAAAAATGTTGACAATCCAAAATGACAAATTCATCAGGATGGTCGTCAAGAAAATTTCGAAGGTCTTCTAGGGGTTTTTCTATCTCTTCACAGTACAAACCATGAACAAAATAATATTCACTACCCTTCTTCGAAGTACGCAAATCAAAATATCTTATTCCAGAGTTAAGTTGCTGTGACATTTGATATTTTTGTGTGCGAGCCCATCTTCTGTAATTATTCATAGAAATAAAAATCAGATTCCACAATTATGTTGAATGATACTTTACCTTACAACACAGGGTAAAAAATATTTATACACAATTATCATTGACTTTTCGGCATCAGGCGCTGGTTCTGATTTTCTATTGATCCCATAGCTAAATGAGTCATGAGAACCCGGGATAGCTATATTAATAATTGGTATTGTTCGCTTTATTTCACCATTTAAATTACGCATCCAATTTTCTAAATCATCAGACAATCGTCGAGGGGCCTTTAATTCTTCACAACTCATAATTTATTTCACATTAAACTTTTCTAAGAGGTAAGTTTATTGGTGAAGATTTTCACTTTAGAAATTAATTTTCTTCCTTAAGTTTCATAAGGCTTTTGCAAGTTTGAGTTTAGATTCTCTTCGCTATTGTGTTGCAAAAATTCTATTAACTCTGAAAGTGCTATTATTTAATAGTTTTTAATTTTTTTTAGTTACAAAGTTGGTCAACTGATTGAAATAAAAAAAAAATATATAAAAAATTAATTTATCAATGAAGGATAGAAGAGAAAAATTCAAAATTTGTAATAGCCTAATATTATAACGTCGTAAGTGAATGCCGTCAAAACGATGAATACACTTATGAAAAAGTCCCTTGTCATTACTAATTTTTGTTTTTATTTAAGTGCTCTGAAATAAACTGAATAGAGAATTTCTTAGAAAAATGGATCCAATAACATCTGAATGTAATAAAAATGAAATGGAACCCAGAAAAGAAGGTAAAATATTAAAAAATTTATTCACCATTAGCTTTTAAATTTATTTACCAATTTTAGAATCAAATCAATCGTTTGTTGTTCCGGAAAAGCAGATAAAAAATGCCATGGATATGGGAAAATGGCAAAGATCTGAAACATTTTATCAAATTATAGATTTTATAAGTAATATCTGTATCGCAGTCCAAAATAAACGTTTAACAGAAAGTTTACCTATATCGGAACCGGCGCAGAAAATCATTGATTTACTGAATAAATTGGAGCAATTAGCAATCGAAACTCCACCAATTGAGCAACCACAACGATTTGGTAATATGGCATATAGAACATGGCATCAAAAAATGTCGAATATCTGTGAAGAATTGATAAAAGAAATTTTGCCAGAAACTTTAAGTGAAGCAGCTAAAGAACTTGAAGTATATTTACGAGACTCATTTGGAAATGCCACGAGAATTGATTATGGAACTGGACATGAACTTAATTTTATCATGTTTCTAATGGCTCTATTTAAAATTAATGTTTTAAAAAAAGATGACGAAGCTGTAGCTTGCTTGAAAGTTTTCAACTTGTACTTGAATTTTGCTAGAAAACTTCAGGTTACATATCGTATGGAGCCAGCAGGAAGTCATGGTGTTTGGAGTTTAGATGATTTTCAATTTGTTCCTTTTATTTGGGGAAGTGCCCAGTTTGCGATCAACCCACCAATAGATCCAGCTAAATTCGTAGAGGATAATTGCATCGAAGAATTACGAAAAGACTATATGTTTATAAGTTGCATTGACTACATACGTCAGGTTAAAACCGGCAATTTTGCTGAGCATTCGAATCAACTTTGGAGTATTAGTGCAGTTCCTAGTTGGACTAAAATTTGTACAGGACTAATAAAAATGTACCAAAAAGAGGTTTTAGGAAAATTTCCTGTTGTACAACATATTTATTTTGGATCACTTTTTAAGCTGACTCCAATGCCACAAAATACGAGACTTCCAGTTTGTCATCTCGGAATACTGAACAGTATGGCACCACCTTCTAAAACATGAATTAAAATTTAGATCACATTAAATGTTCGTTTTTATTTGAAAATATGTGATCAATTGTTAAATATTATGATTCAAAATAAAATTCATTACTCTTGTTTTTGTTTTTAGTAAACTTATTTATAAAAGTGTTTTTTTTTATTATTATTGTTACATTTTGTATTCATTAATTTTATGTATGACTTATATAAATGTAGATATTCAACATAAATTTAATTTTATCGAAGTGCAATACAGGAAACTATCTTATTTATTTTTGACTGGTCTTACGTTTTTCGTTTTTCCATGCTGCGATTCTCTCTTTCAGTTCGGTTGCTGGTTTCAGCATATCCTCTGTTAGTGTTTGCCTGTTAAACGGATCAGTGCTGCTATTTAACAAATGACGTGTGATAATTGATCGATCCATTATAGTACCCGATGGTAGAATGACTAAAAAATATTTTTAACCTTGGTTTTAGTTCAACAAAAATTTTAAAATAGAAATTCTTACCTGGATCTTCCATTAAAGTGGACATCAGGGGATCATAGAATTCTTCTGGTGCATCTTGATATTCTTCATCATTTTGTTGATTAGCAGCAGAAATTGCAGCAGCTTGTTCAATTAATGATTTGAATTTTTCTAATTCAATGGTAGATCGAATACTCAATCGTTCAATACGCTTAGCTGCATCATTAAAACTCGACGCACTGAATGACCTTTCATCAGCTGCCATTGCAGTAGCAAATTTATCACAACTGAGATGTAGATAAATGTCAATAATTTGTCCAAGTAAACGACGTGGATCCCATCCATATTTTGCGGGGCTGCGAACTTTGAGATTACTACATTTTGGGCCACAAAGTTGACGCAAGTTGTAATTGAGCATAGAAGTTAAACGATCTACAAGTTCAGGTCGTAAAAATGGTTCTTTAATATCAATAGTAAGGTAATGGAACATATCAACCGTTTCGCGTGCTAAGGTTAAGTATGATCTACATTGTCGTTCATCTGTAGTTAGTTGACGTTGTCTAGAGGTTTGTTCCTCTTGAGAAAGTTGATTCCATTCCTCCTCACGCATCATTAAAGCTTGAGTCTCATGAATTCGTTTAAGATTTTCCATACTTTCATCTAGAAGGAAAGTTGTGTCATTCATTAGCATATTAACAAACTTAATAAACTCTTTTCCACTTTTTGACTCTTGAATCATGGCTTGACGATGAATCAAACTTTCCCACATGCCTTTGAATAAATGACTGATATGATATCGAATTGTAAATTTATCATAAAATTCAGTGCTTTGCCCAGTTGTCTCAATATCTGTATAGAATTTCATTAAAGCACTCACTAAGCTTGTTTGGGCTAACTGATGGTTTAAAATACTTTTATTGACAGGATTTGAAGCACTTTGGATTGATGGAGATGTGACAAATAATACTTCGACTAATTTGGCAGTGATATAAGGATTTTTAACCATATGTGGAGCACACACGCAAGTGAGCAACCAAGTAATAATGGATTGATCCATACATTCGAAAACAACTTCTATAGCATATTGCATACAAAATAGCAAGAAATCTGCAATATCTTCAATATACCACTCTGGCAATGCAGAAAATAGCTTTGAAGGCTTTAAATTCGAAGGCAAAATTTGATTGATAAATGGACCAGTAGGTTTTCGGTCCTCCATAGCATATAATATGTATTCACATACTGTGCTATAAAACTGCAAGCTGCGACGCAATATATTTGGATCCACTAAACCAATATCACTAGCTTGCCTAGCTCTGGTCAATTTTTTAATTTGATGACCCCAACGATCAACAAATTGCTGATTTCTCCTTGCTTGAGGAGTATTTTCCCACTGTTTTTTTGTTTGCTTAAGTTCATCAACCATTCGTTGAAGCTCCTTGATAGCTCGAAGACGCTTTTGGTAGCGTTGAATAGCGGGAATTATTCCCAGGTGATGTGCTTGTAAAGTAAGAAACCAGCATTGGGAAGTAAATTTTGGAGATTCCCATTGTTTTTCTTTTTCTAAAATTATCATTAAAATTAGATTTAAAGTCTATAGGTTTGGATAGTTTAGATACTTACTTAATTCCTCCAACCAATCAGTATATTCTTGCGAAGTAAATCTCAATTTTGTATCGTCTTTCATTTGGACTAAAGATTCTGGATGAAACCCATACCATATATCAACACGATCTAATTTTACTTTAACTGCTAAATGTTGCATCACACTCATGAAGTTTAACATAAAACCATCTTTAGCCAAATTTCTTTCATCTGCATTGTACTGAATTCTTTTTTCGTTTATTTTTAAGATTTCAGCTATGTATTCTAAAGTTTTCTGTCTCGATTCCACATTTTGTATTAACGAAAAAAATACGGCATGAAGTGTTGTGCGTGTGCGGTCGATTCTATTTTGAATTGTTTCTCCGAACATTTTGTCAAGATTTTCAGTCAATGAACTATTGGTCTCCTTAAAATGATGCTCAGCAAAAAGTGGATTTTCATCAGCAAAAATTGAGATACCCAAAAATGGAGACAATAATGTTATTTTTGAAATTTCACGTGCAGGCACCTCACTACAGAGTTTTGGCAAGAAATTAGGATGATTGATTATTAATTTGCACAATGGACGACTATTTCCAGTTGATTTAATGTCGATCAATTCTTTTAATAAATCCAGAGAATCACTGACAATATTTATGTTTACACAGGCACGTTGCATGTCTTTAAAGAGATCATTGATTAGTTGGATAAAAATTATATTGAATGCTTCAGGATCATTTGTGCTAGTTTCGGTTACAAGACGATGCAAAAATTCGTCATTTATTGTTCTATCATAAAGAAGTGGAAGTAATGGGCTGTGAATTGGTGGTTCTCCATCATATAAAGCATCAAAGTTTCCAGTCAGTAATAGGATTGCATATCGGAGAAGCTGCGTTTGAGTGGCTTGAATTGCATTTTCAATATGAACCTTAATTTTGCGTGTTCTTAGCTCTGTAAATGATCTTTGGAAGCATGAATTTAAATAATGCACTATTGTTATAGATTTCTCTTCATTTTTTATTGAGGTTTTAGTTGCTTCATCTACATCCATTTTGTCACTATCTTGAGAACTTTGTTTCTGTTTTTTTAATGGCATCGAGTACAAGTCCTCAGATGAATCATCTTGTATGACATCACGATGTAGAGATCCATCCATGAACATTTCTATTACTTCTAATATAACCTCAGATAAAATATCTTCTGCTGTCTCATCTTCATCATAAACATTTTCAATAAAATTACTAGCAGTATTAGGTACTACAATTTTCCCTTCACAATTTTCAGCCCATGAAGCATTCAAAATTCTAGATATTACTGTGCGAATTTCAACAGCAATATCAATATGAGGAACTTGGGGGATATTCACATTGAGACCAGGATTTTGTTGGTCATCTGTTTCCATATTTTCAATTCCTGAATCACCGTCAGCTCCCTTATCTGACATGTCGCAATCATCGGTATCCATGCATGGCGCAACAGCAGCAACTTGGTTTAAATTCATTTCATCTGCTACAGATTTATTATCGATAGCAATCGTGTCACTTGTAGTATTATTTGGTGATTGCTGGCTTCTAATTTGATCAGATCCAATTATGACGTTTTCGTTAGAATCAGAAACTTCTGTCGATGTGTTAGATATAACTGGATTACTTTCACCCAATCGTCTTAATCGTCGTAAACGTATCTGAAATACAGAAAAAAAACGATTATTAAACTACTAATTAAAAACTTCAATTACCAACCTCTTCAGCAGTTAGTTCACTCATGTTGGATCTTACTTTTATAGTTGTTTCAATCTAGTTTTCACTTAGTTAGCTTGCACGTTTTTATATTTGAACTTCTAGAGCACAGTTGAAAAGTTCTTCAAAATAACAATTTTCCGTGTAATGTAAATATGTTCATAGACAAAGAATTGTAAAAATAGAATTGTTTTGTGTTTTCTTTGTTTGCTGTGTTAATAAATTTTCTTGGTTGTCCCTGGTGGAGAGATTTTCCTCCAACAATATAATCTTATTAATCTGAAATTTTAACGGATGATAAAGTTTTTATCAAAATTTATTTTTTTAATCCAGTCACCATATAAAATTATTTGAAAAAAAAATTATAACAAATTGTTCAAAAATACGCCTCACCTTAATTTCGCTTATGTTTATTGAAATTTTACTAATTTCGATTACTATTTTACGGAAACTTTTTCTAATATTATTATTGTTTCAATTAAAGTACAAAATCTAAATTAATTTAAGCTTTATCCTAATGAAATTTGCAATCAAAATACTAAATTTTAGTTTTCAATAAGAATACAAGAATCTTTTTTTGCAAAATCATTCAAAAAGTGAATTGACGTTTGTCAGCTGGTTTTGACATTTAAAAATTTAAAATAAACTAATTGGGTTTTTATCATGTTTTCTTTTATTTTTATTCTATAATCATAACAAAATTCAATATTTGCAATCCTAATAATATTCTGTTATATTTTGTAATGGAATCCTTTCCTTTTTGTCATATAGAAATATTTAAACCTTGGAAAAAATTTCTAAAAAGTGAACAAATTTTAGGGTAAACAAAACAGAAAATAATCGTAAACAACAGGAAATAAAAAGACAGTTTCCCTCGAATTTTTATTGAATTTCATATCTAGATGAAGAAGAAAAATGAACTCTCCGCAAATTAATATATTGCTTGAATTAAATGACGCTAAGGAATGGTGCTTTACAATTGTATCAATGAAAGAGCTGTCTTTAATGATTGTTAAAGGTGATAAAAAGTTGACAAAATTAACTGAGAAATCATCTACTGAAGGATATAAATTAAAGAATCTTGAAACAATAAATTTAAAAATTTTTATGGTGGAAGAAAAAAGTGTGAACACCGAAAAAACCCATGATTTTGAAACAGTATTGGTGCCAGAAGTCAAAACTGAATTATGTGAGGAAAACACAAATCTACTTGATCCATGCGTTAAACTAAATCCAGTATATTTTCTAAAAGATCCAGTTAAAATTATCCCTTTTGAACGGTCTGTAACAGTAGGGCCTTCTATAAGAACATCAATTTTTAATACAAGTCAGTTGATATCGAATATTAAAAACAATCGTGATGTCACTATAAAAAAGGTAGTTAGTCCTAATGGCTATGTAGTCAAAAACCAAGTAAAATTAGTGAAAACAAGTAAAAGATCAAACGAAAACTCAGAATTCAATGTTCAAAGTAGTAATAATTCCGTTGATGAACGTCTTCAACGTTTGCCTTCTTGTATATCTGTTAAGACATCCAAAACTGTATTAAATGAGTCACAGTTGAAAAAAGTAAATCAAAGTTTATGTGAAGATTCTAATAAATTTTTCAAAATATCAAATACAGATGATATAAAGCTCAGCTATAAGGCTGACAGAAACAAGCCTATAAACAATGATTTCTTACCAAAAAACTTGCAAATTCCAGATATATCAGGCTTGGAACCTCCATTTACAATTCAATCAAAACAACCAGATGGATCTTGTACTTATTTCCACAAAAATGTGGAAAACGGAAAATTTTATGTGACTAATTTTGATTTATTTAGTTTGCAATGCGAACTATGTGAAGAAAAATTCGAATCATACATATTATTCATATGTCATATTCGAGATACACATTTGTTTCCTCTAAGAATTTCCAAGTGTGCTGGTTGTTCTGGTATATTCAATGGTCTTAAAAACAAATTCTTACATTCGTTTTATTGTGTTGGAATAAAAAAGGTGAAAAAGAGTTTCTGTTATATCTGTAATACACAACTTAAGGGTTTTGTTGCACTTAAGGAACATTTAAAGAGTCACGAATTAAAACCAATAAGAAAAAAACAGGAAAACAAATTTGAATGTGATCATTGTGGTGCTAAATATCCAAATCGAGCTAGATTACTGAAACATCTTATTACAAAACATTTCATACACATGGCTACATATGAGTGTAATATGTGTAATCCTACAATGTCCTTTTCAAGTTATAAAGAATATTTTGAGCATAGAAATATTCACAAAGCACGTAAACCACCGAAATCAATTATTAATTTTGATACCTTCGCTGAACGTCAAAAATGCCATCAATGTGATAGATTTATAATAAAAAAAATTTTTGACGAACATATGAAAACTCATAGCACGAAAAAAAATATTAAAACTGACGATTTTCTTCCTTGTGAAATATGTGGCAAAGCTTTTATTACCTTGCAAGGATTAGTGGGTCATAAAAAAAGTCATATACCAGAAGTAGAAAGAGAATTTAAATGTCAATTTTGCTCAAAAGGATTCAATAACCATTTTCACTTGATTGAGCACGAGAGACTACATACAGGTAGCAAGCATGTTTTAATGAATTTTTCTATTTTTATTAACAAAATATTTCCGTATTTAGGAGAGAAACCATTTGAATGCCATTATTGTGAAAAAAAATACGCCAAAAGACAAACTTTTACTGATCATATGCGAACCCATACTGGAAACGGTTATAAATGTGATCATTGTGACAAAATGCTATGGGATCACAGTAGCTATCGTAAACACTTAAAAATACATGAAGATAAATTAGGAATTAAATTAACATATAATAAAGAAGAGAGACGATTAAAGTACATAGGAATTTCAAAGGTTTTACAAAAAGAATGAAAAGTTTTAAATAAACAAAATTTTTATTATTATTTTTTATTTTTATTTAGATTATTAATATAATTGATTGCATTTGATTTCCTGCCAAAAACCTCCACATTTGCAGCCATTCCATCGATTTTCCCATGATTTCATAATTTTATTGGTTGCCAAACTATCTAGACTTGTAAACACACCACAACGAGTGCATTTTCTCAAAGATTTCAATCTAGTACCCAATTGTATATATCGTACAGAATCAATAATAGTTGAACTCGTTGTCCCGTCAAGCATATGAATATCCGGAGCATATTTCAAAGACTCACAATCTTCTGTGTACTCTAAGGTAATAGGTATCAAAGAGTTCAAAGGAGGATTTGTTAAACCATGTCTTGGTGCGATAAATTGTACTTGAGGTGCTAGAACTTGAGTCAATGCACAACATTCATCTAATAATAGTTCATCCGGTTCATTTGGATTTAGCGCTAGTTTAGTAAGAAGTCTAAAAAGAGTTGCTAGGACATCTTGATTTTCTGATGATCTAGCAAAAATTGGCAAACATTGTGGTTTTAAAAGTCCCCAGATACGAATCATTACAAAGAGTTCACGCAAACAGCTCAAAGCGACCAAATCTCGAGATATATCATATCCAGATGGTTTTCCACGAGTCTCAGGGAGTCTAGATAAAATATACAAGGCAAGATCAGCCACCCATTGAATAAGTTGTTGCAAAGATTGTAACGTATATGGTTCTACAGTGAAATCCTTTGCTTCTAAATTCATTAATACTTTGTCCACGTCAGGTACTGACTCTGATAAAGCCAGGGCAAGATGTGATTCAACATCTTTCATTGAACCATCATGTGATGTTAGTTCAGAAGGTCGTAAAAGTGATTTAAATGCAATTAAAATTGAATTTAACATTAAAAGGTTAGAAAGATCTTGGGATTTTAGTTGCCCATGTGAATTAAGACGGTATATGTTGATTTTAATGACCTGAAATTTTTTTAGTATTAATGTAAAAGTTTGACTTGAGTTTAATTATGTCCTTACCTGAAGTGGAACATAATAATACTGTTGTAAATGTTGTTGTTGTCTATTAAAATTTTCACTTAATTTATCGATGATTGCATCTCCAGTTTGCTGTTTTATATTAATTAATATATCCAAATAATCGTTCATATTCACCAAAGAGTACTCTAAGGCAGTTACAATGTAATTGATATACGGATCTCGAAGCATGAAATTTACACGATATCCAAACATTTGTCCACGAGTATCGATACAAAACAGAGCGTGACCCATGTAAGTGGGAGACATTGCTCCTATAGTGACAGAAGTCCTGGAAAATTTTGACATATCAGTCTGATGGGGATATGAAACTGATGTTGTGCAGATTCCTTTTAGACAATCGGTTTTTAAAACATGAATGTTCCCATCTGATGTTGCCAAAAACGAACATTGGGGCCCAACAGGAGCACATGACCGAGTAAAAGCAACTGCTTGAGAGTTATGATGAAATTGAAGAACTTGACTCCAAGCAAGTGTTTTGAAAACATCATTTTTATTTACTTGAAATAGTTTTTTCAGCGATTTAGTTTGTTCCTTTAACAAGAAAGATTCAACTACAACGCCATTCAAGTGGTTTGTTACTACAAGAAGAGTATCCGCCTCATCTTGGGTTGCCCATTTTATATCAAATAGATTTGGATTTGTCAGAGTTTGCATTTCTCCATGAAGAAAGCTCGGCAATGGACTGCTAGAAATTATTAATTTTTCCATTTGTTTCCGAACTTGAACCCTATAACCTTGAATTACAGATGTTGGACCTTTTCCACATGCTACTGCAACTAGAAACTGACCATTTTTACTGTATGTGATGTCAGCCATTGAGTAATAATTTCTCATGATGCCTAAGCTTTCAGTTATAGCTTCCATTTTAATAGGTTCAGCTGGTCCCATAGATATCTCTTCTGTTGGCAACAGAAATGCTCCTAACATTCCAGTTTCAGTTATAATTAAACATCCATCTAATCCTTTTCCACCGAATCCTCGAACACTTGGATTAAAATTTCTTTGTCTTACAAATTTATCAGAATAAGACTGTTGATTTGCATCTAATTTTTCGTTTAACATCAATTTTATACCATTGTGAAAGAATGAACAGCGGATAATTTGTTCTCCAGGAAAAGAAACATTAGCTGCTTCAATCCATGTACTTAGAAGATTATCTTTCATTGTCCAAATTTGAACAGTCCCATTTGTATCAGCTGTAAGCAATATTTTTCCTGATCTATCCCATTCTAATAAAATGATGCCATATTGATTTGAAGTAATTTGCTCACATTTCCAAGGTGCATTTAAATCACTTACGTACAAGAAATTTCCAAATTTGTCATTGTTTGGCTTTTGGGCTAAAATAATTGAATAGAAATGTTACATTTAGGAATTCTATCCAATTCATTACTTACAGTTAGTGTAAAAAGCAATCAAGCCAGAGGAAGAAGTAGAACAAAGTACTTTTTCGGGTAAATTGTAATTGTATGGTGAGCTTTTCACAGAAAATAACAAGTCCATATCCAAAAGTGTTTGTTAAAAATATTTTATATTATGAAAGATTTCCAATACTTTGAGAAAATATCTTAAAATCCAAAACAATTTTTTTTAATAAAATCTTATAAACAAACAAACTATAGTCAAATTGCTGTCAAACGTTTGACGTTTAAATTTTAGACATCAACATCGTGAAAATTTTCTGATTTATATTTTCATTTCTGTATTTCATAAAAATGTTAAATATAATAAGAAAATTACAGAAAACAGTGATAAGTAGTGGAAGACAATTTAGTACAATAACATCTCAATTAACATCAACCACAGAAGAAAAGAGGTCTCCATTTAATAACACATGTATCCGACCATTTCGTGAAATTTGGGTTGAAAATGTAGACACACCAGAGCAAAAAAATTTGGAGATCATTGAGCTCCATCCAGAAATTTATGCTACAATGCCTCGAGTAGACATAATTCATGAAAATATTGATTGGCAACGCAAATATCGGTTTGTAAGCTATGCTCATACAAAAACTAGGAATGAGGTACGAGGAGGAGGTCGAAAACCTTGGCCACAAAAAGGTGGAGGAAGAGCTAGACATGGTTCCATCAGAAGTCCTTTATTTAAAGGTGGTGGTGTGATTCATGGGCCTCGATCTCCAACAACACATTTTTATATGTTGCCCTATTTTACACGGGTTCTTGGATTGACATCTACTTTGTCAGTAAAATTAGCACAAGATGATTTGCATGTTATTAAAGATTTAAATATTCCAACTGATGAACCCAAATTTTTACAAGATTTGATTAAAGAAAGATGTTGGGGTCCATCATGTTTATTTGTTGATGAGTAAGTTTTTTGTTTTAGTTTTTTAGTTAAAGTTCAAATTATAAAACATTTTTTGTCAAAATTAGTTTGGATATAATCCCTGAAAATATTGCCCTAGCAATGGAGGATCTTGGACATGTAAATTTTGTACCGGTTTATGGTTTAAATGTTTATATGATGCTGAAGCACGAGACACTTATTTTAACAAAATCAGCAGCATTAACTATTCAAGAAAAACTGTTACAACAATTGAACAAAAATGATGGACGAGCAGTTATGAAAAGATTCAGACCAAATCAATAAAAATCAGTAATATCATCGTAGTGAATAAATTTATTATTAAATTTATATAAGTTTACTTGATTGTTTAAGAAACTCCAAATTTCTTCTGCCTCAACGCTGGTGGAAGTTGTTCTATTAATTGAAGTGTATTGGTATTAACGGTCAATAATTCTCTTTTGCCTAACCAAGATAAGTAAGTCAAGTGCTGAAATTAAATTAAAATGTATAGTTTATGAAACGCTTAAAGTTAAGTATTTAGCTACCTCGTATTCCTTAACAGTTTTAATGATTGTTTTTCCATCAACATCACGTCTTTCATTTGGATTTTTATTCTTTTTTATTTGAATAATCGATTCAATTTCTTGATTTTCATCGTCATTCTGAATATGCCTCAACAAATGAATTCCTGTCTCAGTTTGTAAAAAAATAACATCACTTTTTCTAGGATCAAACACAATACCGGTAATTGGATGTCTCAAATTTCCACAATCTGCGTTACAGCTCAAAATAAATTTCATATCTTTGAAATTGTATTCGTAAACTTTTTGATCTGCAAAAGCCACTACAATGCTTTTGCTTGCAGGCCTAAACCCGAAGGAAGTTGGACAATGATCATATTTCGGTAAGTTAAGGAGATGTTTCCATTTATTCTTTAATTGATACAAAACTATCTCGTTCGAAGAAGACAGACATGATAGATAATTTAAACATGTTGAGAGTTCAAGTTGTCGGATACTGCCCTGAATTTGTTGACTTACATCTATGAATTGTTTATATACCCAAGTATTTGAATCGAGTTCAAATATTTGTATTGTCCTATTTGTTTTTGTGACAAACATTTTATCACTTGAATTATTAAAAATAAACTGTTGAGCTCCAATCATCTCTTTTGGATCATCAATTGGTTTTAAATTTGGTTTTTCACCCGTGTTAGTTTCGAAATAAAATATTTTTACATGAAATGGTGTACTGTATATGATCCAATTTCCATCAGGAGATATTTTTGCGTCAATTAAAGATTTTCGATGTTTGCTATTCAATTCTAGCAATTTTTTCGGTGAATCTTTTAAAGTGATTTCATCACTAGTATTATCATTCGTTTCCTGAATTACTCCTAACCGCCAAATTTCTAAATAATTAGAATATTTTAAAAGAATTAAACGTTTTGCTTGGCTTATTGTTGCTGTTGATGGTGATAAAAATGGTCCATATTTGTTAACAATTTTAGGAGGGTAAGATGATACTGTTAAAAATCCATCTTGACCACCTGAAAATAATCTTTTGTTATACCAGACAAGATCATGTACATCGTGACTATGTATAGCACGTCCTTTGACCCGAACCCACTGTTGTGTACTTTGTGTCTCTTTTCTTACTGTAATTTCAGAGTATTCTTTAATATCCGGGTCTACTCCAGAACAAAACAGAGTTTTAAGATCATCTGTTACAGTAAGGGTAAGTATATCAACTTTTGCAGCAAGGATTGAAGTTAAATGAACTCCTAGTTTTGCATCCCATATGATTAATCGTCCTGTAGAGTCCCCGGAAATGATTCTCATGTCTTTGATAAAAGTCAAACACCATACAATTGCCTCTTTTTTTGCTTCTGTTCGGGGTACAGTCATTTTATGTATCACATGTCCACTTGCTGTGTTCCAAATTCGAACATTTTCTACGCCTCCAGTTGCTAAAAATTTACTACTTTGATCAAATCCGACACATACCACGTGACCTTCTTGCTTATCCATTATTTTATTGTACAGAACTCCATTTTCTTCTGTCACACTAAACAGATTTATGTATCCATCTTCGGTACCAACAACTATCATATCTTCATCTGTGGTAGTACCAATACATAATGCTGTACTTCCAGTGACACGCATGGTTTTCTTTACTTCCAAATCATCCAAGTCCCATTGTAAAAGTTGGCCGTCATTATTAATACTAAACAATTGTCCTTGAACCCAAGCAAGGCCTTCCGTTAAATGATTCGACTTGGAATAGAGCACTTTGATTAACACTGGTGCTTCTGAAACAACATTCCAGATTTCAATTGAATTGTCTGATCTATAGAGATAATAAAAAAAGAAAAACAAATATTTAAAATTTTCTTTAATACAATAAAATATTACCTTGCAACTGCTAATAATCCAGCAGTTTTGTTGCATTTCATGTGTGATATTGCTCTTGGAGCAAAATTATAGAACTCGACGGTGTGCAAATCCACAATCGAATCATTTTCTAATGATTTCATGATTGGTTTTTATAGATCTCTCCTTTTCAATTCTACGTTATTTTATTTTTTATTTAAATGAATAATCTTATGTATGAGCTTTTGAAAACAAACCCATGTGAGTTGATAAATGACAAATCTGTCATAACATTTAAAATGAAAATTGGAAACTGTAATTATGGAATAAGATAGAAGTATGTTCAAGATCTTTTTATTCACTTCTAATTTTTAACAATAGATATTAATTATGATAGCACCATTTTTTTTGTATATGCCAATAACATTAAAATGTAATTAAGCATTTTACGATGTCAGATCATATTGTTTTTTACAAATGGACAAGGCGTTGATAAAAGAGCATTTTATAAATAAAAGTAAATCTAAGAATCAGTACAGTTTTTTGCTGAATAACATTCGATTTGCTGTACAAAAATGTAAACATTGAGCTCTGAACGAATCTAGTTTTTGTGAAATTTCCAAGTTACCGTCAAGTATAAACACAAAGGGGAATGATCATATTAATAAAATGCATATTGAAATTTCTTTAATTGCACATAATTTTTTAGAAATTTCAACAAATTTTTGAAAAAATGGAAAATAAGTGATAAATTTTACACTTAAGTTGATTGACTCGAAATTGCGTTTTAAGGCAATCAGTAAGTTTGTTAGCTTTAAATATTATCTATTTTAGGGTAATAATAATATTGTCTGTAAATTTCTTGGAATGTAAAAGTTAAATTTGTGTTTATTAATTAATTACTCCAAAACATTCCAATAATGAATTAACGTAATTTTTAAGTGATTAAATGGCAGTAAACTATTAATTTAACAAATGTAAAGTTTATTAAATTAATACATTACGTTTAATACACTTTATAATTATTATATTGATTGTGCATGAAAATTTATTTGTTTTTGAGTTTTATTCAGTATAAACATAAATATATTTTTTTTCTACAGTTTTATAATGTTTTCTGATTTAAAGAGAATAATTAAATTATAAAGTGCAAATAAGTGCAATTAAAAAGTTAAGTTTTTTTTAATAATTTAAAAAAATCATATAAATAATAAATCAAAAGACAAAAAACAATTTAAAACAATTACTTGTGAAAAATGAAAGTTTATTTGTATTCAAAAAGTTACAAACACAAAATAATTTTTTAAAATACTTGTAATGTGAAAAAATAATGCAATTACAAATTTGCCCTTGAAAATTTTGAAAATGAAAATCCATAATTATAGGATATGAAGGAGACAAAACAGTTTCTAGTTACATTCATGTTAGATGATAAAAAATCAAAATACTCATTACATTAATTTCTTATTGGATTTTTCTTTAAATCGCAATATTTGTACAAAATATTGAACTTGGCCTTGTTTAAAACTACCTCATCATTTCAATGTTTTATACGAATAACTCCATAAAAATTATAACTATATAGTGCAACAATCGTGAATGCATAGTGACTTTTTTTTTTATTTTTTCTTTGTATTTGCGACCAAAAGTGACGACATTTGATTTAAATTTACTTTAAGTACAATTTTTACCTTTGTATTTGTATTACCACACTCCTTAGATTATCTACGAGTTTTACTACAGAAACGGTGGAAAAATTACATTACATGTTGTAGTCTGTTAGGTGGAATCACTTAAATTTTGAGCCGTAGAGAAAAATAGTTTTCAAACGAATATTCATCAACAATTTCTGTCTAAAGATATTGGATAAAAAAAAGGATAATCGTATCTCTTTTTAAATTTCGTGAAAATGAATGCAATATTACAGACGGTTTGTCACCCGTAATTTCCTCTACAGTCACTTACATACTGCTTTCAATGAATCACTCATATTCAAATAATATCACATAAAAATAGTTTCGTCTTTTAAGGTTTTATCACCTTGAATTTGAATTATACTTGCAAGAAATAATCAATTTGTTATAAAATTGTATTAATTTTAAATTTATTATTTAAATTTGTTAGCACATACAAATATCATGAGTTGGAAAAAAGAATTTGCAGTATGTTCTGATACCTGCAATATCAAGTTAATTCATGGAACATCACATTCACCTGAAATTAAAACATCAACACAGTTATTGAGAGGCATGATGGTTCAAATTTACGAACGATTGCCAAATAAAAAGTGCAGTATCAAAGTTTGTGATTTCCATAATGAGAATGTTGTTTGGGAAAATAATCTTTTCCTGTGTAATTTAAATAATTTGTTAATTGTCTCGGCCGAACTATGGCCATTTTTAATTGCTATCACTGATCCTCAAGTACGTTATGAGCATGCCAAAGATCATGACTGGGTTCAATTTATTACTCGTTGTAATATTGATCATATTGTTCAAATATCTGGTCAAGTATTTTCCAAAGAATTCCCATACACATGTATTGTAAGGTTTATTGGTCTTGTGCCTGAAATTGGTCCTGGTTATCATTTTGGACTGGAAATATTGGTAAATAATAAAATATGCTGAAAATACGCACATTTGAACATTATATTGCATCAAAAAATGTAAATAACAATTGGATTTGCACTTTAAAATATTGCTCTAACAGACATTTTAGAACCCAATTAGATGACATAATATATGATTAGATTTGCACCAAGTTCATTTAACACTAAGCAGTTTTTAAATATTTTTTTATTTATTTATAATTTATTGGATTGGATATTTATTTTAAATTTTTTGAATAAAAGTTAAAAGAAGTGCCAAAAATTGATTTTTGAGCTTAATTGTAGTATAATTTATACTGATCGATTGGCATTTTTTTTAAACTTTTCTAAAACATTTTCTAATTATTTTACAAATATTTTTCTTCCATAACAGACTCTTGATAACGGGTATTCACCTCAAGCTGATACATTAGACTTTTTATCACGGTACGTTTCATGTGAAAATAATCTCGCTCTAGTTGTACCCGCAAATCAAGTAAAGCCCTTGCCTAAAGATAGACAACCAACAGATAATAATATATTAAAACGAGGTGTCAATGGACTTACGTGTGGTGCATACGAAATAGTTAAGTCTTTAGATCGACACATAACATCAAAACTAACGTCAAAAAAACAAAATGACAAGAGAAGTAGTCCTCAACCAACAAGCAGTTTCTATATTGTTCCCGAAGTAAATATTGTCAAAGCTAACAGTAGTGAAGAGTTACATCATATAAGCAATATCACAATGGATCCATCGGGTGGATCTGCACCAAAGCCTACCAAAAAAGTGTCAATATCTAAGTCAACTCCGAATCTTGATAAACAAGATTCAGGATCAAGTAGTACAGGTAGTAGTGTTGGTTATAAAAGTGTTCACCTTACAAATCATTTGACGGATAATGAAGAATATTTGAGGTATGTTGAAAATCATGAACGAAATTTAGAAAGAAAGAAAAAAAATAAATCTAAAGCTGCTACAATAATGAGTCTAGAAGATCGTGATTTAATAATTATTGATAAAGCTGATATTAAAGAAGCTTCAAAATCAGCTAGTGATGTTATAATTGTTGATCCTCCACCGACTTTGAATTCTTCTACTGAAAATTTAACTCAAAGTGAATTGGATTTGAAAGATATTTTGGGAGAGAATTGGCCAACAGCTGCAGGAGATTTGGCTCCACTGTTGAATAAAGAAAAAAAACCAATGCCAAAAATCATCAGTGGTGCAGCTTCAAGCAGTAGCAGCTCTACAGCGAGTAGCAGTTATTTGAGGGAGAGGAACAAATCTGCAAATCCCATTTCACATTTGATTTCCTCAACTAAAATTTCGAGCAATAAAGATCACTTAGAAATCAATGGACATAAGAGAAGTGAGTACTTTTTATTTTACGTATTTTTTTATATGTAAATGTACAGAATATGACGATACAAAATTTTTAAAACCTACAAATCTTATTTTTGTTAATATGATTACACTTTTCTTAAAATATTATGAGTACAGCTAAATGAGTGTTATTACAAATTGCAGTGATCTTACATAAAATTATTTAAAAATATTGATACATCTATGTTGACATTGTTAGTTAAGGTACAAAATAGGTTCTGACTTTAATATCAAATTTAATATTAATTTCAATGTTTCGACTTAGTCTAAAAAAATTCTTCGAAAATTTTGTCAGTCTCAATGGATTAGGCTAAAAAACCTTCTCTTCAAAATATATCACATTTCAATTATTTTAGACAAGAATTCGTTCTTAGATATAGTATTTTTTACCTTAAATTTCTTACTCTTCTATTTTTCTCCACGGCGTAATATCAAGATCCAAATTTCGTAATTTGATATATTTCTTAAAACCTTCTAATTCACATTCTTTTACCATTGCCCATCCTTCAAGTTCTTTTAAGTATTTTAGATTAGGGCAATTATTTACAAGTTTGTATGCGGTTGTTATAGTAAGTTGATCAGAATGAATAATTCTCATTTCTTCTAAATATTGTAAAGGATTAGTTGAAAGTATATTGTTGAAGAGTTGGTCACATGTTGGTGCTTGTGTTCCAAGTGATATGTATTTAATTTTGAGGGCATTACGTAAAAGAAAATCTAAGTGTTTTTGAGATCCTTGGGCAGCGAATGTTAAACGTTCTAAATTCATAAATGGTGGTATTGATGGTTTTCGAATATAAACTGATGTTGAATCAAGAAGTTGACAATTATAGAATGATAGTGTTTTCAAGTCAGGACAATATTGTGAAATATACATCAATGCATTGTGATCTATCTGATCAACGTGTTCCAGGTGAAGATGTGTTAGATTACATCCTTTAACTTCAAGTATATCTTTGATACGATCAGCGAAGAAATCACATGATAAAAATTTTAACGTGCTAAGTTTATTGATTCCAATCAAGAGCATAAGATCAATCAGCATGACGTTGTGAAAGATTGAGACTGTATCAATATCAGGACATTTTTCACATAAAATTTGAAGATGCCTGCTAGTTGCATATGTTGTTATGAATTTTTTTAGTTTGAATGTTTTTTTGTGTGGATACCATTCATCAATGTATTCAAGTACACGTCCAATTTCATCATATTTTCCAATGTCTGTTAACTCTTCACCGTAAAGTAATAAATTTGCATAACCTTCTAGGGTAATTGAAGTGCGATGAAGTTGAACAGATTGTAAATTTTTAAAGCGTAGTAATCGATCAACACTTACGTCAGTAATATATTTTGAATTTGAAACATCAATGTGTTGAATGTGTGGAGCCGTCATTGCTAACATATCTAATATACGATCTGTACAATCATAAGCTAAGGTAACAGAACGTAAATTTGTCATTGTATTTAGTCCATTTATGTAATAGTGTTCAACTTCTTCAGTTTTCCATCCGCCAGACATTGAACCCATATCCAAAATTATTAGACCTGTGCAACTATAAACCAAATTCATTAAAATTCTGTGAAAATTTATTTTTTATATCCTTACCGATTAAGATTTAGATAAAAAGTTTGTCTCATAGTTTTTGGCATTTTGTCACTGTTTGAAATTAAACGAGTTCAAAGTTATTTAGATTTAAAATAATTGATAATCAGATACTTACAAGTGTAGAACGCGCAAATGTCTGGACATTACAACTTCAGCTAATTGCACAGCGACTCTCATTTTTGTAATAAACTTTGTTGGATAGGCTTTCATATCCACAGATTTTTTGATATCCTTTTCCAAAGCACTTATTTCCCTGAAAACTTCTGTTTTCAATTTATCAAATAGGTAACAAGGCACATTGATATCAAAGAGTAAATTTAGCATTCCAATGTATTCATCCAAATGCATTTCAATTTGGGTTGAATCTTGCAAAATGTCCATAATTTGCTCCCCAACCACTCGTAAATACTTTACACTAGCTTTGAGAGCTAAGTCTTCCAAGGCTGTGGGTTGACACAACTTGGGCATTTTTATCACAGAAGGATTCAGTTTGACTTTCTAAGTGATATTCTAAAAAATACAAAAAAAAAAAATAATTTTGTTAAAGTTTGAAATCTATTTTCTTGTAGAAACAGTAAAGAGTTCATTGACAATGCTATGAGGTTTTTGACTATTATATACACGAAATGTTTTCTTTGTTGTCCATCACATATCATTATACTCGAGTGTTTTTACACAAAATAAAATTATTTTTAAAAAGAAAACGATCAAAACTTGAATATATAGCATTGAATTAACGCAGAAATAGCCAAGGGAGGAAATAATTAAAGTGTCAGAGCCATGCAATTTGGGAGCTTTTTCAAAATTTTCTTCAATGCAATGTACAATCCTAGCGAGCGTTTCAAAAGTGCGGACAAAGTATTTTAAAGTTTCTTTCTATAAATCTTATTTTGTAGACAAAATGTCTACTGTCGTTCAGGTTTTACATTAGAACATTAACACATCGTATTTTCTTGATTTTTTTTTATCACGTGTATTTTTGTGTTTCTCTTTTTCGTTTTATTTTCTTAGAAATATTTACGTTTATTTTGTTTTTCAACTCAATGCATGTGATTCTATTATTATTATCTGTCTTATTCATACGTTGTAAAAAAATAAGGAAATTAAAAAAAAAACAATTTTGCGTTGGCGACCTTGATCTTTTAAACGTTTAATTATTTTTAGTAGTTTTGATGCAGTACGCATATTATTAAGACTTTGGTATAAATAATTTAAGTATTAATTTCAAATAAGGGTAAAAAAAATAAATTAAAAAAAAAAACATTTATATGGAATATTTTGTTTTATTATTGGTTGCATTGAATGTTAAAATTGTACCTGAAGGCTCCATTTGACCCATAATTCTTTTAATTTAATTTCATTTCATGATAATTTTATTATTATATTTGTCCAAAACATTTTTTATTGTAAAATAAAAATATATTTTAAGATATTTAAAAATAAACTTAACTTAACAATTGTCATACATTATTTTAAAATTATCTTAAAAGCAAAATATTACAGAAAATAATAAAAAAAGTCAGATTTTATTTATGTCACAATTTATAAGTCAAACAATCACAAAAAATAAACATGAAACTTTTTCAATTATAAGTAATTTTTTATCCAGACAAAGCTTGGCTCAGCTTAACAATAAAACTACGAGTAGTTAGAAATTTTTGCATATATTTTGCCATGTGCCATCGCAGTGAAAGATAAATTGTTGTGATTTTCACAATTCTACGATAAAAACTTGAGGTAAAATGAAGAGGAGTAAAAGCAAATAGTTTTATTGTTAATAATTATCGTGTTGAAAAATTGATATTTATTATTATAAAATTACGTACTTTGTTACTATATTTTATATTTTGGAGAGATACACAATATTTTTGTTATTTCTTTTGGACGATAAGTTAGTTTTAAAATAACACAAATAGTAGTGGACTAAACCATTTTGAATAAATAATAAAAGAAAAATTTAATGGAGACGCAATATTTTTCTTTTTGTAGGTAGTTGGAAAAATGAATTTAAGATTAGAATTTTATCTTAATAAAGTAGTTTTTTACAAAATCACATCAATAATAATAAATTTAGTTCTATGACCTATTTGATTTTTTTTAATAAAAAACTCATTTTTGAATTAAAATTGTTTACCGAAAATATTTTTTAGGTTACAAATTAACTTACAGCTAGTGAATATATTAAAAGAAACCCTCCATTCAAAACTCCTTAAAGACTTTTATAAAAAGTTTTTACTTCGTTCGTCTGTTCACACGCTAGTGATTTTAAAACTGATCAAAATTTTATCTAAGAGGCTCCTGTAATTTTTAAAGTATTTTGAGTTTTGAAAATTTTTTATATCCCTAAATCTCCTACAATTTAAAAAAAAACTCATTCATTTTATTGTAAATTTCTCTAGAAAAGTCATTGTTCTCCCACACAACTCATTATTTTGAGTCATGGTTTTTTTCGTTTCGTCACATAATTACCAATTTTTTTTTTAATTTTGTAATTCACATTTTAATTTAAAACGTTCTAATTTAATTCATTATTCATTACAAAATAATTAATCCTTTATAATCTTCTATGCGCAAATTTCTTCCCAAACAAAGATAACTTAGAACGCATTTTCATTTATTTATTTCAGATAAATTTCTTTGTGTTTTCTTGATTTTTCTTGTATACTTTGACGAACAAAAGAAGTGCGCACATTTTTTGTTTATTTTACTTTGCGTCCGTTTAATCTGAATATTTTTTTGTTTGATCAAACAAATTAATTATTCTTTTCTCCACTTTGTTAACTTTTTTTACAATACATTACATTTGAATTTAGTATTCCTTTTTTTCAATCCTTACCTTTGTTTTAAAATTTTTCTGTTAATGTATGTAATTTTTTTTAATATTAATTTTTTCTGTAATTAAATAATTTCTTTTTAATAAAGTCACAATGATAATTTGTTTTTCATGTATCAAAGGACTTAACGTTCAAATGTTAACTTCCTTTTTAAATTAGATTTTAATTTTTTTTTTCGAACTTAATTTTGCTAAGACTAAATTTCAACTGAGACTTCTCTTAAGGTGGAGGCACTATTTTATAGTTGCCCATATTTATTGTTTATTTATTTTCTGTTTTTTTTTCTTTTGAATTAAGAAGCATTAAATTAAATTTAAAATTCTCATATCAACTTTTGTTTTAATGGAAGAGAAAATTGAGAAATAACTCTGAGATTAAAGCCGGTTTGAGACTTTTACCATTAATCACACATCTTAAGATCATGATCAATTATTCTCGGAGAAATGAATTTCCCTCATTTTCATTCTATTTTGAGAAAACTTGTAAATATAAACAAAATCAAGGAGAAGATAAAAAAATAATTAATCTGTCATGTTTCTTGAAAATTTAAAGAAGAAGAGATGAGAGATTTACAATAAACAGCTGTAATTGTAATTTTCACATTCGTTTAATTAGACTTCCTCTTGAGTTTATTGATCTGTATATTGTCTGGTTATTGTTTTTGAGTATTTGATGTCATAATTATATTTAGTTTAAGGTTTCATCATATCTTAAACGTGTTTGTATATTTTTGTTCTACTTTTTAACCGTTATTACATGATTAATAAGCCAGGTTCCAAAAGTGTTCAAGTCAAGAATAAGTTTCACTCACCTGTGATGTTTTTTCTGAATCTATTTTAACCAATTTCTTTTCAAGAGCTTTCCATTTATGGAACACCTATACTCCAAAAATTTAAAAAAGTCCTAGAAGGAAACTTGTTCCAGAGCATGTCAACTATACACATTTTCGTACACTCTAGGTGGTGACTAGTCAGCACATATTTTGCACTGGCATATCCTTAATTTTTTCTATCATATTGCTTTTTATCGCGTAATTTGATAAGAAGTCACATACATTATGATATTATAGAGATTTAAAGTAAGCAAAGATGCACACAAACAGGTGTGTTATGTTTTGCTATTGTGAAATTGAAAAACTTGGGATGAGATTTTTTTTTATTTCAAACTTAAAAAAATATCCTTTTCCACGACATTTCATATTGAATTTTGTTTAAGATACGAAATTTGACTCATAAAATTCAGCTTTTTTTCCTTGAACGTAATGGGAAGCTTTAGTCTACTGATTAAGGTTTTTTGATAATTTTTTTATATTGAATTAGTTATTGACTGTAAATTTAGATGCGTTTATCAGTAAAACAATTACGATTAGAGCTATTGCATGAATACTCGTTTTATATGGATTTTTCTTTATTTTATGGTAGGACACAGTTTAAATATAATTGTAAGAAATCAAAAGAGTAAAGATAGAACTATCAATCTTTTAAAATGTGTGACCAAATATTTTTGGTCTCAAAGTGCAGAGAAAATTGAGAAAAGTTTATAAATATCTTAGATGTTCTCCAAAGATTTTGCAAATCCGCTCTGAGATAAAAAGGTTTTTCACTCATGTTGATGATTTTCTTTCGAAAATTGATCATGTCAGTGTTTTTCATTTTGAAAATTATCTACTAACACAAGGTTTTGATATTATTTTCTTCATTTTTAAATATTTTAAGAAGTAATATTTCTAAGTGCATTTATCATATGATTTTACGTGGATTCAATAGATATTATATTCAATTTTTATAAGTTACTGTGAATTAAAAAAACCTATTTATATAAAATAAAATCATGTTCTATCAAGACCAAAATAGATTTGCTGAAACTGATTATGATCAAATACCATTAACGGTGTTAGAACATTTTGATTGGCCATCTATAGATGAAACTTCGAATGGCGTTCGAAATAATTTTTCACATAATTACAACAATGATTATGATTATGTTGATGAAAATTTTGTTGTGCCGTCATATTCAAATGTTGCTCGTAATCAATATTTTAACTAAAAAATTATTTTTCACTAATTCATATTTTTATTTTAATCTTAAGGTAACAGTACTCATTTAGAGCACCTGATTCCGGCTCCTGTAAACCAAGATTCTGAACCATTTATTCCTACACCCATAAATGAAATCCCCGGAACAAATCTTGGAGTTGGTTCAATGGTTGAAGTCTCCACAGATATAAGTGAAAATTTGTATGGTGTTATTCGATGGATTGGCAGTACATCACAAGCTGGTACAACAAATCGAGTTATTGTTGGAGTTGAATTAGAAGAGGAACAAACAGATCGCCCATTGATGTTAACTGATGGAACTTACAATGGATTAAGACTGTTTCGGTGTCCACCTGGACGGGCATTATTTGTGCACCCAGCTCAGTGTTCCAAAGATCGAAGATTTACAGAACCAGATACTAATACAATGAGTTCGAATACTGGTGGAAAAGTTGTTCGAGCTAGTCAAATTGTGGATGGAAAGAAATTGTTTGGACAAGTCGATTGCCCAATTGTAGAGGGTTCTGTACCGCCTTTGAGTATGTTATTTTATTGTTATTTTTTTCAAACTGAATTTTAATTAAAATCTTCACAGAAATCATTAAACCAGAAGATTTAGATGCTCTCTGTGGTAAATTTAAAGGGATTCAAGGACATCATAATTCATGCTATTTAGATGCAACTTTATTTTCAATGTTTACTTTTACATCAGTATTTGATTCACTTCTCTTTCGGCCAAAAGAACCAGAGGACAACAATAATTATGAAGAAGTTCAAAAAGTCTTACGAGAGGAAATTGTGAATCCTCTGAGAAAGAATATGTTTGTAAGAGCAGATCGAGTTCTCAAGTTTCGACATTTGTTAGATAAGAGTAGTTCTGTTACTGGTCTTACAAATGAAGAAAAAGATCCAGAAGAGTTTTTGAATTGCCTTTTATCACAAATTTTAAGAGCTGAACCGTTTTTAAAAGTAAGTAAAATTTATTATTTTGTCACTTCTGATTTGATAGATAAATTTCAGAAACAATAATTGAGAACTTATATAAAAAAGTGTATTTTTACGTTCTTAGATTTAGAAAATAAGTATGTTTTGTTAGCCCAAAAATTCAAATAATAATCTTTTCCTATGCTTACTGTGGTTTTAAGTATCAAGATATGCTATGTGGGAAATAGTAATTATGCTTACCATCATTATTGTTTTCATATTTTTTTATGAATGAAACAAAAATAATTCATAAAAACAAAAAAAAAAATATTTACGAAAATGATACAAACAGTGAATTTAATTTTCAAAATTGATGAAGGAAAATTGGTTCAAGGGAAAGTAGCATCAAATGCATTGAATTTAAAATCACTTGAACTTCAAATTGACAAATTAAAGTTGAATTGTAAAAAATGTTTTGATACTATAGAATTAAACATTTATTGCAGTCCCTGTAAAATCGAAGGAAATGAAGAATATTATAATGAAAGTTATGCATCTGAAACTATTTCTCAATCAGATGACGAACAAAGCAGGAATAGCAATGAACTTATTAAAGAAAAAGTTGAAATAATTCTTAGTGCAAACACGGCAGTTTCAAATGAAAATATAAAGTTAACCAAATTAAAAGTTGAAAATGAAAATATAAAGAAATTGTGCAAAAAAAAACATGATTGTCTAGCTCAAAGGATTTCGATTAATGAACACCTTTCTCGATTGGAGTTTCCAGAAAATGCAAAATTGCCAAATTTGAATGATCTGAAATGTCCTTATATTGGTCTTCATTCTCTGTCAGACGGCAATGTAATTTATATTGGAAAAAAGGATAAAAAGTTACAGATAATGAATTTTGACCCGACTTGTGAAAAATGTGATTTATGTGGTAAAAGTCACTTAAAAAGTAAAGATAATGTTATAAATCACAGGGTAAAAGTTCATTTTTTCCCTGAAAATGCTAATGATATTTGCCAAGGGTGTCATAGGATATTTGAAACATGTGATCAAAAACAAACTCATAGCTATTTTTGTCATTCAAAACATCTTATCAAAGTTAACTATTGTTACAAGTGTAAGGAACAATGCAAAAACTATCTGAATTTTGCCTCACATCTTAAAAAATTTCATAATAGTGAAGGAATCGATAGAAAATTTATGTGTCACCTATGCTCACGTTCATTTGAACATGAATCACAGTTACAAGAACACGTTATAAAACACAAAGATCCAAAACCATTTAAATGTGCACATTGCACGAGTGCGCAAGGAAATAAAAAAGGAATTATTACTCATTTGATTCGAAATCATTTTAATAATGAAGCAAAATTTTCATGTACTTCATGTAAGCCACCAATGCTATTTGCTTACAAAGAACAGTTTCAGTGTCATTTTGATACAGCACATCTTGGTATCCAAAAAGAATCTGTTCCATGTCCAACCTGTGGAAAGTCGATACGAAAAACTGGCTTGAAAAATCACATATTGAAACAACATAGTTCAACATTTACACCTAAAGAAAAGTTTGATTGTTTAATATGCGGCAAATTTTTTTTCCAACGACACAATTTAACTGTACATGAGCTCATGCATTTACCAGAAAATCAGCGATTATTCAAATGTCGATTTTGCGAAAAAAGTTTTAATAAAAAGTTAGGTTTAATCGAACATGAACGAAATCATACTGGTGAAAAGCCACATATTTGTAAATTTTGTGGAAAGGCTTTTGCTCGTAGTTCAACATACAGTGATCATTCAAGAATTCATAATGGAAATTTTTTCAATTGTTCTGTTTGTAGGCGAAAATTTGTTGATAGAGGAAATTTGAGAAATCATATGAAACAGCATGAGACTCAAATGGGCACAAAATTGACTTTTAGTCATGAAGAACGCCGTTTAATTAAATTAAAAGTACTTACAACTGAACAAGCATTAAAGGGTGGAGTGTAATAAATAAATCTAACATAAAAAGAATACATTTTAAATTAGAATAACTCTAAATTTTAATCTTTTTTATTCTGTGTAAAATAATTATAATTCAACCTTGAAGGTTGTTTGTAATGAAAAGTAAGGAATGGTACCTAGAGGTGCAGGATAATCTTTTATCCATTGATTTCCTGTATATGTTTCTCCATTTCCATCTTTCCACGACCCAGATGGTAAATATATGTCACGTTTTGTTTCACCTTCTTTCAAAATTGGTGCAACCATTATTTTTTCACCGAGTAAGAACTCTGTAAAATAATCGTTTTTAAGTTATTTGAAAATTATAGAAGAAAAAAAAAATTATTTACGATCTCCAACACCAAGCGCAACTTGACTTTCAGGAGCAATCCACCAAATAGGAGGATTAACAGGAGTACCGTCTTGAACAGCTTTATTCATAGCTTCAATAATTGCAGGAGTAGCTACTTGTTCATGTAATTTTGTTAGTTTCTTTGATATTTCAATGGTCTCCTCGTCATAATCCCAAGGTACATAAGAAAATTGAATTGAAGGCATAAAAACATTTGCCTCTAACCATCTAATGAACAACTCTTTTCCAGGACGTGCATTGTATCCATTTCCACCGATCATATCAGGCAATACAAAAGGATATCCATTCATGTTCATCTAAAACGAAATTATATTGATTCATTTTCATAATGTTTTGTAATTCACTTAACTTACAACAAGTAAAGTTGTGACTAAAGAATGTAAACCGTTATTTTCCAATTCAAAATATGTATCTTTATCAAGCATACGAACAAAATTGGGTAGATCTTGAGTTCCCCATCCTGTACGAACTTCAAGTAAACTTCCGAACTGAGATAAATCTCTACAGAAGTTTGTTGTCATTAGAGCTGGATGCAAGCTCTTGTCTCCCTGTAGTACAGGATCAGATGGTGCCCAACTTGTTTCACCCGCATCGAATTTAAAGCTATCAAAACCATACTCATCTTTTAGTTTGTGTAATCGATCAATAAACCATTTTGACGCCTCTTCTTTAGTAAAGTCAATGTAAGCTGCTTGATTTTCATCACTATTCCACCATTTTGTATCAGGGTTATTTTTGTGATCAAATACCACATACTTTTCATTTATGGCTTCGTCATAGTATGGTTGACAATCTTTATTTATAAATGGATGTATCCATAAAGTTACTCTAAATCCATCATTTTTAAGTTTATTGACAAGACCTTTCATATCAGGAAATTTTGTTTTATTAACTGTTAATGAGCCATAACATTCTTCCCAGAAGTCATCAATCTCGATTTGGCTATTGTCAAATCCATTTTTTATAATCTCATCGGCAAAGTCTTCTACTAACTTTTCATCAATATCACGCTTGTATCGTGCCCATGTAGACCAAATTGGATGAGTAGCCATTCGTTCATCTGGAATTCCAGAGGGCTTCTTTAAATGAAGTTCTATTGCTTTCAAGTGGGTTTCTTTTGGATTTTGTCCAACTCCGATAAAGTAATTCGATACAAATGAAGATGATTCAGTGTTATAAGGTAATTTTTTTTCAGCGCTCAAACAAAGACTCTTATTTGGAATCTGAGTAACAAATAATGGAGTATCAAAACTAAAATAAATATAGGACCCTTTTGAATTTAACCAATATCGTTCCGCTATCGCCATATAATCCAATTCTTTTGGTATATAATCATAGTCGTCATATTTTTGTTTTTCAATGGGCCAATATTGCTGATAATTTTGTTCAGGACCACCATACCAATGAACATTATCGTTATCTAAACTTATACAATCACGCGAAGAGTTTAAGTTTGTTTCATAATTATTGAGATTACGAAACACATTGAATTCAACAAAATCAGCAGTATCTACTGTAATCTCAAACAGTATTCTTCTATCATTGCCCATTATTTCAAATCCATTTTTATTTGGAATAAAAACTCTCTCAACGAATGTGCCTAAATTATCGTCCATTTGAATTTGTTGAACTATGACATCATCTATATAAAAAAGTGTATTTTTTCAATAATAATTTTAACCCAAAATGTATGACATTGAAATGAAATTAATTTTGGGGTGATTAACCGACCTTGATATCGCAATTAACTTACTTCTATATACTGTACATAGCGGTCCTCCGTATGGATATTGATATTTGACTTCCATAAAAGTATTTTTATTTGAAATTGATGATAATTTATATGCAAATTCTTTATATTCACAGGCATTTCCGTAATTTATTAGAAAAATAACTAACAAAACGCTTAACATTCTAAATGTTTTCATTACTATGTTTTTATTTTGTTCCAATTTTCAAGATGTTCACAAATATTTGTTTTGACTGTATATAAAGAGGTTTATATTATAACTGAAGGATTGGCATGCAGCCAGAAATATATTTAAAAAATGGGTCGTGTGTATAAAAGATAAGATTTCGATAAATTATTGATAGGAAAGATTTCTTTTATCAAAATTATGTCGATAGATTAGATTTAAAACCTTGAAGATACTTCTCTCAACACAAAAGAACCCTTAAATTTTATAACAAGTGGAGACTTCTGGTTGATTGTATTTTATTGATTTATTTTACTTTAATTATGAATTACACATTTCACTTCAAAAACAATATTTATTGTATGTTTTAATATTTATCAAAAGGTCATCATGATTGATACAAATGTCATACATGACATTTTAAACATAGCTCTCATGTAATTTTTTAGTTTCTATTAAATTTGCATTGATTTTGCTTATTCATTAGAAACAATTAAAAAATTGTCAAAAATTACTTTGAAAGCTAGAGAAAGTTAGAAAAAAATTAAAATTTGATTAAAAATTGTTTTTAAACGTCATGAGTTTAAATGTAATCCAAAAAGTTATTAGTTATATATTGAATATACAACTTATTGGTGCTGGAGGATTACGTTTAACTTGGTCGATTAAAACAATTTCATATGTTACGATGATTCCAGCCATCTAAAAGAACAAATTTAAGATGAAAAAAAATTGATCAATATATTCAAATAAAATCTTACGGCTAAAATTGTGGGCTTTGTTAAGTAAAAAAAATGTTGCCCTGACAAAACAGCAGGCTCTGCTTGGATCTGGTCGATAAAGCGTTTAATTTCTATATTATAGTTTTTCCAAGGAATTGCTTTTAAAGTAGGCAATATTTTTCTTGATGTTTCATTTACTGAAGCTCCAAGAAAAAGTACCATAAATGCTCGAACAATCAGATAGATTGTTGTTATCCAATGTTGCAAATATAATAAAATATGGGAGCGTTCGTCTCTGAAAAAGTTTGTCACAAAATTAATTTACTTCAGGAAATTTGATAAACTTACCCAATGAAAAATAAAAACATACAAATATTGAATGCATTATTTGAACACGATAAAAATATCAAATTTGACAAAAGTTTATCTGTCTTTGTGGTTAAATCTACCAGCAATCCATAATGTGTTCGAAGCTCTCTCCAGATATTTTCTGAACTTAGATTTTCAGTTACGCTAAATAAACGTTTATTAAATTGTTTGAATCGAATAATCAGAGCAATCGATAAAACTACAATCATAATGTCCACAGAACTCCAGGCCATTGTCATGCAAATATTGGTCCACTTATCGATTTTTAAAAAATAAAATTTAAAACAATATTAGTAAACTCTTACCAAATTAATGTTATTTAATTATTTTTTTTAATGTTCTATTAATTAAATACATTTTTTGAACATAATTAAATATTGTCACCTCTAAAAATGGAATCATCCATTTATTGAATCCAATCACGCTTAGTAAATGACCTCTCAATTCATAATACGCCAAATTAATGACACTGACCGATGCGTTACATTGAGTAATTTTATGTTGACTTTGTATGAAGATTCCGGTCAAGAAGCAAATGTGTTCAACTGTGAATTGAAATGAATCTGATGATGCTAATAAAGTTAATTTTACTTACCAAAAGCAACTAATAACGAAAAACCACCGATTCCTGAAAGAATCTTACTCATATTAATTTTTGGGACTGAATATTTTTTGCTAAGAAACACTTCTTCGTGTTTTTTCCAAATCATCAAATAATTGTGCCATTTTCTTGCGATATTTTGTAAAAGATATAATGCAGTTGTTGAAGTCATGAAAAACATGATGAACTGTGACTGGAAAAATCCAAAATTATTTATGAGGAACCACCTTATAGCGCATATGGTTTCGAAAGTGGCAAACAGTAACAGAATTGCAGACAAAACAAATCTGATAGACCGCTTCTTATACGCCAGGCGATTAGGATTATCATCCAAAATTCCAGAAACAGGAAAAATTGAAAGAAAACAAAGTAATAATAGGACTTAAAGGGAATAAAGTCGTTCAAAATTATAAAAAGTATGTTGCCTTACACCATCTCATTGACTTATGGAAACTATCAGATTTCATTTCTGCACGATTTGTGAATTTAGTCAAATAGGAAATTTTTTCAATCAATTTAGATAAAAGTTAAAATCGCATTTCATGTCTTGTAATATTTAAAGCCGTAAATAAACTGTTTTCCTGGAATTTTCACAGCATATTATTTTCAGACCTCATAAAAATTTCATTTAACTTATCGCGTGATTAATGTTTAATGTGTAATTTATAAATCAATTTATTTATTTTTTTATTATTTCAGTTAAGTTCCGGTTTGGATGCCTTTTATTATCAACTGTTTGTTGAAAAAGATGAACGCCTTAGTCTGCCTTCGGTACAGCAATTATTCGAGCAAAGTTTCTTGCAATCTGATATTAAATTGAAGGAGGTTCCTTCTTGTTTAATTATTCAAATGCCTCGTTTTGGTAAAAATTATAAAATGTATCCACGAATTCTACCTTCACAAGTACTAGATGTAACGGATATAATTGAAGATTGTAAGTTTACTTTAGATAATTTTGGTTAACTTGATTTGATTTAACCTTTTTTTAAATTTGCAGCTCCAAGGCAATGTACAGTATGTGGAAAATTGGCAGAGTATGAGTGTCGAGAATGTTTTGGAATGTTGCAATGTGGTGTAGGATTGGAAAGTACTGCATTCTGTAAAAAATGTCTCGAAACAGCTCATTCTCATTCGAAACGGTAATTTAAATTTGTAGATTGATATTTTTGTTGTTATTTATTCTGATATCATAACTCTAGAACAAATCACATTGCAAAACCACTATCAGTACCTCATGACTTTAAAATAATGTCAGAACATTGTCCCGTACCTCGACTCTTTATGGAATTGTTCGCAGTTGTTTGTATCGAGACATCGCATTATGTCGCCTTTGTAAAAGCTGGCTCAGGTTCAGGTCAAGATGCACCATGGTGTTTCTTTGATTCAATGGCTGATCGTAAAGGTGAACAAAATGGTTACAATATCCCTGAAATGGTATCTGTACCTGATTTACCACAATGGCTGTCTGAAGAAGGTGCTAGAAATTTACATGAATTAGCGCCCAGTGATAAAATGTTGCCAGAACATGCAAAAAGACTTATGTGTGACGCATATATGTGTATGTATCAAAGTACTGACATAATGATGTACAGATAAAAAGGCCAAATTGTACTATGACTAAAAAAACACTCTTCACCTAACGAGTTTGAGATGAATGGTTTCCCCAATTCTTATATTCAATATTATACAAATATTTACATAAATAGATAACTTAAATCCCTGAATAAGGACATCAGGGCATTATATATTTACAAGTACCATTTAGCTTTTGTTAGGTATTTCAAATATTTATCTATATATATATAAATTATAAATTGATTATCGTTAGGATACCAAGTTGGAATTCATTTTTAATATAGAATAGGTAAAAAAAGCTTTGAATAAAACTATTAATTGATTTCTTGAAACTCTTCATCGCATAAGAAAAAGATTTTAATTCAAGAAAAACATTAAATCATTAAAACATCTGAATAGAAAATTGATGCTGATAAAAAAATGTTTTGCAATTTAAATAAAAGACAATTCATGTAAAGGTTTTTTATGTTTCCCTGTTTTTTTGAAAAGTATGAAAAAAATATACAAATACATTGTTTTATCCCAAATTAATTTTATAAAAATAAGATTACCCTTATATAAAACTAAAATACTTACATAGTTGACTAGAAATTATTTACATATATAACAAAACATTATTAAATGTTTAAATTAATACTTAGTTTAGACTATTTAAATCAAATTAATGAGAAAAAATAAAAAAATTAGAAAACAAACTATTCCTTGACCAAAATTTCTAGAAATTTAACATTGAGAAACATTTATTTCTAATCAAAATCGAGTGTTGAAGGCTTCTTTGTTTTTCAAGTTAAAATATTTTTATTTAGTTCTAGTAATATTACTAATATGAATTTTATAAAATGTATGATTTCATTTCAAAAAATCACATGTATCATTATTTACTATTCGTTTCACTACTCGATATTTTGATATCGTGTTAAAATTTTTGATTTTTTATATTCGAAATATTTTAGTTGAAAATTTCCGTTATTCATCAGTTTATTTGTAGAGGTTTTCAATGTAAAGTGGTAAAAAATTGAAGTATTTTTTAATTGAATTTATTTTTTTGTCTATGTGAAATCTTTTCTCACTTATCTGGTATTTTCGTGTGCTGATCACAATGTCACATTTTTCATCCGAGCAAGCTTGTTTTTCGGTTGCCTAGTAACCATCATGATTTGACAAAAAAAATACGTTAAATAATTTATTTCTGTACGAGTAGTTGAGCAAAGAGGTTCATTTTTACAATTATGCCTCATCGCTAAACTCAATCAAAATGAAACGATTGTTAACATTAATCCGTCAAGTAATTATTCAATTTATATGTCTAAAAATATGATTTTTGATTATACCAAAAATTATTGCAGATTCAGCTATCTTCAAATGTGAATACTGTGATTTGGATTTTCGAAAAAAAGAAACTCTGTTTATCCATATGTTGGATCACAATTCTCTAAAAAGATTTGAATGTATAAAATGTGAAACATCCTTTGGTACAATCAAAGAAATAACAGATCACAGGTCTACTTGTACGTTTGTAAATTTAAAGGAAGATCAGCAGAACTTAATCCGTTATTATGTATGTAATGTCTGCGAAGAACAATTCGGGGATTTAGAAGATTTGTATCACCATCGCCAATGGATGTTCCATCTTTTTTCTCGTGTTAATTTCATTTCCAATGAATTGGAGCTACTTTGTGGAATATGTGCGTTCATAACATCTGATTGTGATGTTTATACAGAACATGTAAATAGCCAGCATTCATCGGATTAAAAATTAAACTTTCTTTATTTGACTATAATTCTTTAACTCAAACAAACGAAACGAAAATTTATATTCAATGATACATGTCATTTTAATCAATGAAAATAAATAAAATATTTAGAAAACTATCTATTCCTTGACCAAAAACTCTAGAAATTCAACATTAAGAAAAAATTATTTCTAATTAAAATCGAGTGAGGCCTTCAAATATGTTTTTCAACTTAAAATATTTTGATTTAGTTCTAGAATTGAAATTTATTAAATTTATATAAAAACCCTACTTATTCTTTTTGTTAATTTTTAGGTTGGTACAATTTTATTCTAAGTGTGTAATTTTACAATACTTATCCAAAATTGAAAGAAAATCCACTACTGTTACCACCACCAAAACCACCAAATGGTGGTGAACTATCGAAAAAGAATTGTCGGTAAAGATTACTTGCATCAAAGCCTGTAAATTAAAGTAATAAATTATTCGACTCAATTTTAAGACAAAAGAGTTAATACACACCATCACTCATATTGTCATCTAAATCCTGTCCACTATCAAATCTGGCTTTTTTATTGGGATCAGAGAGAATAGCATATGCTTCTCCAATTTCTTTGAATTTTACTTCTTGCTCCTTTTTCTCAGCTTCAGTTGCATTGCTATGACGATCTGGATGATGAATCAATGCCCGTTTTCTGTACGCCTTTTTTATTTCGTCATCTGATGCATTTTTACTTATACCTAAAATTTTATAATAATCCTTTCTTTTTGATTTTTTCAACTGTAGTTTTGCATCTCGAAGTAAATTTTTTATCTCATATGTTTTTTCTATTTTTAAAGCTGCTTCATAATCGGTAACACTTTCCTCAAATTTTTCCATATCATAATAACACTTTGCCCGTTTAAGCAATGCTTTCAAGTATGTTTTATTGATTTTAAGAGCTTCGGTACAATCAATAACTGCATCACTCAATTTACCCAATTTGGTATTCACCAGTGCTCGATTGTAGTACAACTTACTATTTGTGTCTTTATTGAGGGGATCAATTTGCAATGCTTCTGAGTACATTGCCAATGCATCTCTGTATTTGAAATTTTTAAAAAGCTCATTACCCTTTTCCTTTTTGTCCCTTAAAGACTTTGCTTTGGATCGCCATATTTTTGCATGCTTGTGATCGGGATCAAGTGTTAATGAACGTTCAAAATGTAAGATACCTTTATCCAAATTATCACCATAGTATAATGTTAACCCCCGTACAAAAATTGCGTCAGCATTTGATGAGTCAACCTGCATTATGGTGATTGCAATGTCGTTTGCTTCATCTAAGCGACCCAATAAGGCAAGACATTCTGCTCGGAGAAGTTGGTATTTTCGGGAAGCTGGAGATATTTTCAAAGCATTGTCCATTTGATACAAGCATGTTCGATATTCTTGCTTATCATAAGAGTCCTTTGATTTATCTTCCAATGTTCGTAATGCTTTTAAATTTTCAATTTCACTTTTTATGGATGCTTCGCCACTTGGAGATATCTCCAGGAATTTTTTTACTGCTTGTTCAGCACCAACCAGATCACCCAAAGTCAAACAGCATTTAGCTACTCTAATGTATCCTTTTTCAAAACTGGGATCAATAATTATGCTTCTCCTTGCATCTCTTAATGCTTCCTGATAGTTACCCACCATCATATAACACGCAGCGCGGTTGCCCAAGTACGAAGCATTGTTGGGACACAACTGAACAGCATCTGAATAACATCGTAATGCTAATTTATATTCTCTGGCTTTATAAAGATTATTTCCTTCATTCTTCCGTTCCTCTGCTATTGTGGAAGCTTTAAGAACATCATCTTCAACATCCACATCCATTTCACTGCTTGTACTCTGTGCTCGTATCAAAATTGGGGACTTCATTTTTTGTTCAGCTTTTACTTTTGCCTTGTTAATCGACGGGCTTGCAATTTCTGGTTCTAAATCGTGATATTCTTGTACAAATTCAATATCAGAGTCGTCAACGTCAATTATTTCATCAGTTTCCATTTATAATATTGGTTTGAGATTTCCGAGATGTGTGAAAATAGTCAAAAGGAACTATTTACACGAGTTTGTGAAATATGTGATAGTGAAATTAATTTTTATTTTTTTACAATTATGATTTGAGCACAAGTACATCCATTTAACACAAAGGAAGGGAATGAACTGACGTGACAGTTGATTAACAGTGCTTCCGAAAACATGAATTGTCATTTTAATAAACACGTTTTTGTACAAAATATAAGCCAAAACTTTTTTAGGAAATTTCATAACAATAATAAATAGTTCTAACACCTAAACTGAATTATTTGAATTATTTATTAAGATGTTCTTTCAGAATTTTAATTTTGTAATATTCTATTAGACAATTTATTGTGTTGCCTCTATAGTTCATAATTCGAACTACAATAAAATTTAAATTAGGTGGGAATTGATCACGTGGTTTGTTCGGTAAGAAATAAAAATGAAGATTTTTGTGGTAAACTCATTTATTATTGAATCTTGTTCAACCATTAAAAAAATCGATTTAATCTCTCTGAAGATTATTTGTTTAGTTTTTAAAATGCTTTAGTTCAAATGTTAGTCCATAAAACTTAATCTTTATGAACTAAAGTCGATGTGTAGCAGATATGATGTTTGAATGTTGTTTCACACTTGTCATCCAACTTAGTTTCAAAACAGGAACGAACATGGTTTAAAAACTAAAATATTTAAGATAAACAAAAAATTACAATCATTTGATTTTCATATACGAACCACTGTGCCATCATTTTCCTTTGTCATTTCCTCAAAAATTAATTTTCCACTTTCTTGATCGATCTTATTCGGATACGCCTCAGTATAAACACAGTTAACAAAACATTTTACGTTATTTGTTTCGTCATCTGTTAATGTCGCAAATTGAAACTTTTCTTTATATTCAGGAAATGAAACATTGTAATTTTCACTGCAGAAAACAAAAGCCTTTTCAATTTTCTCCACATTAGAATGAGTGCAAACAACAATTGTTGCAAATGATAAGATCAATAATTTTAAATGCATTTTGATGAGTTTAGTTGAGTTTTTAAAAAATATTTTTTATGTTGATAATCGGTTTTTTTTTATTTTTATTGTTGTATCAGTTATTGTTGTCAAGTGTAAGTATAAAAATAAACTGAGAATATGAGAATAAAAAAAATATAATTATAAGAGAATTTTTATTCTAGAAATATTTTTGTTAAGATAGGGTGATCTTTTTTTATTTACAATTTTGGAGATTTATAATTATGTTTTATTTTGATCATTGAATACTCTCTCAATTAAAATTGGATTCAACATTGTTGTGAACGTAAAGTTAAAATTCAGTACTCACATTATAAAAAGGATATGAATGGGTGTGACAGAAATGATATGAATTTAAATAAGTAATTTAAAAACAATATTCTTTTTTCACTATTTTTTATGCATTGAAATTCTTCAAAAATTCTGAAATGAAGGATCACATCAGAACTAATTTAAAAAATTATAAATTTCTTACGGTTTTATACTACATAAATTTTCTAAATTTTATACAAAAAAAAATGATATAGGTTAAATATTATTAATTATTATTATTATTATTATAATTATTATTTTTTATTATTTCCAAGGTTAAATCCTTGGAAACATATCCTTAAACGATCCTTAAGATGTTATACTCTACATGTCATTCTCATAGTAATAAAATGTCATTTAATGTTTATTTATGCTCATGTTACTCTTTAAAAAGTTGTGTATTTACTGAAAAGTCATAATACAAAGTAAAAAAGAATACGACCGACCGACATAGACTATATTTATACAAACCTTGTTGAAAGTGCAGATCAAATTAAAAAAAATATCAAACTAAAACAAAGTTGAACAGACTGGAAATTGAAGACCACCCTGCTTAGAGTTTAAGATTTTGTGAAAAGAAGATGCTTTGAAAAACTGAAAACCACATAGACAAGTCATGGTTAGTTTAAACAATTTCATATCTGTTTAAATTATTATTTATTTATATATTCAATTTAATGTTGAGAAAAAATAAAAAAAAAACAAATCAATTAAAGCATTAAATTGTACCACATCTGAAATTCTACACTTTTATCAATTAGATAGTCGCTACAACTTCTTATACTTGGTTCCGAACCGTGAATAATATAACATGCTATAATAATTATACCAATCTTACATGAATAATAAATAAATATAAACACACTCAAATTATGGTCATCAAATGTCTTGGATTGTATGTCATGTCGTGCACAGAGTTGCAATCTCTTACCTTTTATTATTTGAATCTTCTTTACTTATTCTCTCTCTTATGATATTGTTATTACATTTAATTTAATTCTGTTTTGTATCTTATTACATTACATTTTTTTTCAACTCTCTGTACTCTTTATTTTATATATTCTTTGGGCATTTTACAATATTATTATCATATCTGTTTCACATGGTAATATTTAATTCCGTGAGACAGGAGTGCGGAATGAATCAATCAAGCAGACCTAAGGGCACTACAGTACTAGATGATGGTTGTGGGACCGATGCCTCAATTCTTTCTTAGTACCAATCCCATCTTTTTTTGGTGTATTATTAGTATCTGAAAACTTTTAGCTTACAACTCTAGGATCTTTCCTTCACATCCAACTGATCATAAATCATCTTATGAAGAATGTTCTGGTGGCTCAGTTCTTATTTACAAGTGAATTTGCTCTCTTAATTCATACATTTGAAGAAGGTTTGTGTTCTGTGTCTATTCTTAACATTCAATACTTTCGTATACCTTTTTCTTCTAACATCCATCACTGCACTATCTTCTTTATTTCTTTTACTATAAATATTGCCTCTACATAAAACTCAGGCTATATTTACTATGCTTTCATAATAATTTTTTTTATTCTTATATTTCATATCTCTTTTACTTGAACAGTTTTTCTCTAACTTTTATATAACTTATGTGATGTTCGATTGTCGTTCTTTGATTCAGTTAGACATCGGCTGCTTAATATAAAGCATCGTTTTTTTCAATGAACTTGAAAACTTAATAATGCCGTTAGTAAAAAGTCAATCAAGTAGGATTAAGTAAAATGAAAAGTTTAAGAAATATTAACTAAAAAATTAACATTAGTAATTGATATGTAAAAGAAGTGCATGAAAAGTAACAAACAATTGAATAAAATGAAATGCATTTTTTTTTTAAATTAAAGTTCTTTCAATCTAAACAACAACAACAAAACCACATACGAAAAATTGAATATAAATAATAAATAAATAAAATAACGGTGATTCCAATAAAAATTGTGTATTTCTTTTCTTTGAATATCCGTAGCTCTTTAGCATAAATTATAAATGTTAAGAAAAAAAAACATTTTAACATACATATTTAAATATAAACATAGCCGGTATTAATTAAAAGCATTTTATTTTACTTAAATAAGCTGAAAAAAATGAATGGAAAATTTAACAAAGAATAACAAAAAAAGATTAATTATGTGATATATTTTTCTAATGTCGAAAATTTTAATGAATATAACAATAAAATACTCTAAATTTACTCTAAATTTGATTATGATTGCTTGACCTCATCTAACAGCTTAAATTAAAATTTCCAACAACATTTTATAAAGAATTACCTTTTTTTTAAATTATGGTGACATAGAAAGATCTAAAGTGACACGAAATTGTAAAAAAAATATGAAAGACGAGTAAAAAGCAAATAAAAAGAAATGTAATAAGTGGCCAAGAAATTCATAATAATAAAAAAGAAAAATGTTGTTCTTTAATTGTGTTAGATATTAATTGACCGGTTCATCAAGTGTGTGCAAAATATAAATAAAAAGAATTCTCATTTCACCCAAATTTGTCTTGAGCGCATAACTAAAGTTAATTGAAGACTTATTTTGATCGTTATTAAGTAAAAGATTTATTACAAATTGAATAAAAAAAATATATAAAGAAATAGTTCTGAAACTAGTTGTATTATTTTTTTAAATAAGGAATAAATGAGTTAAAAATGACAAGTGGAATGAAAAGAATCTGTAAAAAATCTGCGGTTTTTCAACAATGTGTGTGGTTTCTTATAATTTTTATATTACTACTACTCATCTCTAGCGAGTCCGTTAGTGGATTTTCTATTGGCGCTAAAATACAACAAAGTGGTAAGTTATAACAATTAAAAGAAGAAAAAAGTTGATTTGCAAGAACATGGTAGCATATGTTATTCAATATAAAATAAAAAGAAAGAATTTTATTGATGCTTGAATGAGTTTTTTTTCTTTCTTTCTTTTTATTATTATGTGTTAATTGAAATTCTGAACTGGTTCTAATATCTTTTTTAAATAAGTTTGTAGGTCAACTTTGTCAAATAACTTTATTTTATATTAAGAAGGTGTTTCATTAAATTTGAATATATATTATAGTGTATGTTGATTCACAAAATGATATCTAAAACTTAAAAATTCTAAAAGGAGCAACAATTAATTAAGCATTTTAAATCTTTGCAAAAATTAAATTTGGTTAAAAATCAATGTGTTTTGCCTTTTTTTTAGCTGGCTGTTATCATAATGGTACAATCTATGCTGAAAGATCCTTAATACCATCAGTTGAACCATGCTTAACATGTCGTTGTCAAAATAAATCACTTGTATGTGCTCTTAAAGTTTGTCCAGAACAAGTGAGCATCCCTCCCAGAGGATGTGTACTAATTCAACCAAAACGAGCTTGTTGTCCATATCTTAGTTGCAAAACATTTCGAGTGAATAGCCAACATAATGAGATTATAACAAGGCGATTAGATCAAATAGGATATGGGCATTATGAAGTTGGGTTAGACAATGATTATACTGAGAACGCAAACAATAATATTTTACAAAGATCTGATGATATTGCTCTTTTTGAGGAAAATAGTGGTAAGTGTTAAATATGCTAGATATGTGTTAAAACGGGATTTTGTATTACTTTTAATTAATTATAATCATTATTTTTTTTCCTTTCTAAATTTAATTTTAAAAATAAAGATAAATTTATTTTGGGAAAAAGTTGCCTAATAACAATACAATAAATTTTTTTTGTAATTCAAAAGTCATGATAATTATAAAAACAAACATACAAAATTCTATCATGAAATTGTTGGTTTACTTCTTTTATTTATGTAACCATTAAAATAAATTGTTAATTTTTTTTAAAATAATAGCTTACTCATTCTCTTACTTTTTAACCAAATAGTTTGCATTGAAGACGGTTCTATTTATGGAAGTGGGTCCGCAATGATTTCTTCTAATTTTTGTTCGTACTGTTATTGCTTTGCTGGAAAGCGAATTTGTGTCAATCCAAAATGCCAGCTTCCCAATAGCAAGTGTAGACCTTTATACACTGAGGGGTCTTGCTGCCCTGTACATTACGATTGCAGTGGAAATTCAACAACGACACCCATTAAAAATAATTCTAATTCGCTTATTCCAAGTAATTCTATCCATAATCGTAATTACTTGAGAAAAACGAAACTTCCTGAGAATAAAGGAAAATGTTACACAAAAGGTGCATCTTATTTTGATGGACAAAAATTGCCAACGGATAAAAACCGCCCGTGTGAAATGTGTTTCTGTATAAGAGGAAATGTGATGTGCACTCCTAAAAAATGTGCCCCGTATATTGGAAACTGTAAGCCATTAATACCGGAAGGGGAATGTTGTGCTGTTGGCTATGAATGTCGTGAGTATTTTAATTAATTTTTTTTTTATTTGTTTTATTTTTAAATATTCTGTTCATTAGGATCAAAATCAAATGAAACAACAAGACATTTTAGACAAGATACAGCTGAAGAGTTTGATTTGTTTGCTTTGTTATTTGGAGAAGAAAAACCAAGTGCAACTACTACTGATACAACGCCAACAAAAATTGAAGAATCTACAAAGATCAATGATAATAATAATAATCAAGATGAATCTTCTGTAGAAACATCAACTGCTCAAATCTTACGAGAAAAGGGCTTTTTTGAGTTACTCAGAGATGGATTGTCAATACTTGAAAATAGTGATGAAGAACAAAACGACACACAAATAGAAACTTCGACAATCTCTGATGATAGATTAACTACTGATAATTTAAATAATTTTTCTGATGATGATATGCAAAGAGTGAATCTTTTAATGCCTTCTACAAAGATTCCTGAAGTCGATGAAGCTTTATCGAGTACATCCATTTTGAAAGACACTCCTACAAGTTCTTCATCAAAACCGGAAGAACTCTCTTCTACTCAGGCCCCAAATACCATGTCATCATCTACATTAAAATCTACAACCACCGTTCATACGACAACAAAGCCTCGTCTCACCACTACGCGCATAACTAAACAAAATTCAACAAAAAAAATAGAAACAAGTCGTGTTGAAGATAAATCAACCATGTCTACAACACAAAATCAAGATGACCAAACAGAAATTATTGGAACTGAAATTTATATAAACACAGAAACGAGTGTTCCTGATTTGCAGTCAAGTGTAACAAGTACATCAACTACCACAACTCCACCTGTCATGACTACCATGTCAATTATGCCTTTCAAACCATTAAATTACGGAAATTCAAGTAATTTCTTTTCTGCCTTTTTAAACATGTTTGATTTAGGTAAAATAACAAGCACAACAAAAGCCCCCGTCATTAGAGTTTCAAGTCCAATACCAAACGATGTTAAAATTAATCCATTAATTGTTGAGCCCCAATATAATTTTGATTATGATGCTCCTACATTGCCTCCAAGTCTTCCCAATTTGAGAATTATTCCATTTGTACCTGATGATGCAGTAGAATTGAGAACCGAAGACCTAGAAAAATATCCATCAATTACGGAACAAACATCGATTGATAGATATGATGATTTAGAAAAGATCAACGGACAAGATTTGGAACAAAAAAAGGATTCATATAACTTTGATTATGATCATGTTGGAGAAATTCCAGTTCAAGGAGGTTGGAGTGATTACTATACAAATTATAGACCTTTGAGTTATGACCAAAAACCAAGTAAAAATGTCCTTGATCGATTTTCACCACCTTTGCAAACTGAAGGTAAATTATTTTTTTTTTTTTAAATATATTTGAACACATTTAACTGAACTTTATCATGTCATATTTGAGTAGGTGGATTTATGCCTAAAGAACCAATCAAGACGAAAACTCAATTTATTGAAAGTCTTTATATCACAACATCTGAGCCGATTAAATCACAAACCCAATACAAAGGTAAGAAGTTAAAATTTTACATAATAGCCTTCATGATATATAATTATCTTCAAATTAGAACCTACTGCAAATAAGCTTCTTCTGGCCAACTACAATAAATTTGATCAATCTATGATATCTATAACAACAAATGCAATTCCTTCGAGTACAAATATTCCAGTTCTTAGTGATACAAGTCATATCGAACCAACTATTCGAATTGAAAAAGTTCCCATTTTCAAAGGAATACCTGCAACACTTCAACAATTATCAAGACAGCCTGCTCTCGACACTGCTGAGACTATAAATGAAAATCGAAGAAAATCAGAAGCAATGACTGAACACATTTTAAATGAAATAGGTGTTATTCGAGTTGGTGCTCCACCTGTACAAGAAAAGGCAACTGATTACATTGAGAAAACCACACTGAAAAATGGTCAACCTTCTACATCAATTGAACACAATAAAAAACTAGCCTCAAATCCCGGTCTTGGAATTGAAAGTCGAGAAGCGAATCCGGAAATTCACACAAAACCATTAAAATTAAATGATATCAATAATTTACTTAGACTAAGTGGATGCAATATTTATGGTCAAATGTATAATGTTGGTGAATTCATTGAAGAGTTATCTAGTAGCTGTACAATATGTATGTGCACAAATACAGGTGTTCAATGCAATGATACACCATGTAAATAAGTTCAGTTAAAAATTTTACTGTATTTATTGGTCTCAAGGGGGATTTTTTTACAAATTTCGGGAAATACAAATACTAAGGTGGTGTGGTCCTTTTTCTAATTAAACTCTGTAAAATACTCAATTTTAATTTTATTTATTATTTCTTTTAAACTTCATATTGAATTAAAACTAAAAATAATTATTCATTTAAATTAAAGGATAGCATTAAATTAAGATTCATACATTAAATTATGTTCTAATATTAATTGAATAATACTTTCGATGATTAAAACTTAAAAAATTAGTACCCTAAATATTAAGGCGTTTAATATAATTTATATTATAACATAAATATTATAAATAATTCCAAATGTAAACACATAGAATAAAGCAAAAGCAAATGTATACCTTACAATACGATGTGAGTTTTCATATATCACAAAACCAATAATTATTCCACCTATGCAGCCAAACAAGTGAGACGAAATTGCAATTTCATGCAGCTGTTCATTGTCAAAGAGGATTTTGTAACCCTCGTAAAGAGAGGCAGAAATTATTGATAAAACGAGATAAATGATTCGGGTTCGGAAATATTTGATTGTGGAGTGATTCTGAAAAAAAAATATCAGATGAATTAAAATTGATTTGTATTCAATATTAAAGCTTACCAATAACGTTTGTGGTATTTGACTAAAAAATAGAGCATAAGATCCTGCTGAAGCACCAATTATATCTAAATTACCGTTACTCCAACCTGAAATAGAATTTATTATAATTTTTATTTTCAAAATTGACCAATAAATTTATTTTTACCTAAACTTCCACTCAAAACTCCACCAAGATAAACTAAGAGTACACGTAACCGACCTTGGTCCCCTTCCAACACACTTCCAGAAATAATTTGAAGGAGAATATTCGAAGCCAGATGAAGTGCATCAATATGAATAAACATGTAGGTAATGTAACGCCATACCTTTATATAAACAAAAGTTATTTATTTTGACAAAATTTATTTTTAAATAAACATAGAAATGGATGAGTTAAGTATTGTTTAATCATAGTGATGTTTTTAATTTATAGCGTGTAGCTTTATCTAATGATAAAATAATCTTTATAAACAAAACTTTTTATGGGGTCAATTAAACACAAAAAAAATAAATAAATGAATAAAATAAAGATAAGATAAGATTTGAACTTTTTCGTAATATTTATTAAAAATGAGTTAAGTAATTCAAATATGCACATTGTTCTCTGAATTCGGAAAAAACATAGTATGCTAATTTAACTTTTTAGTCCTTCTACAATTCTACAAAACATTGTCATGTTTTATATAGAAAAATTAAGGTAACCGACATTTTCGAATGTTAAATCACCTAAAAACGAACTAAGCTTTCAACTGAAGACAGGATGAAGGTTAATTTTCATTATTATCTAAAAAGATAATTTTCAATATATGAAATAAATTTAAATTTCGATTGCACATTTCTAATTTCATTGACCCTTTCACTTTTTGTTCTCAATTCGTGTTATGTTAGTTTTTTTAAACGCATGCATTTCTATTTATATGCTAATTGTTTATCACACTTTAAACTGATGATTATTATCTAATATGAATTCAGCCTTACCTGATATCTCTTTGACGGAATAAAAGCCAAATCGTCATGTAAATTATATTTATTTTGTAGGAGATGTAATCCAAGCTATAATTAAATATAATACTAAATAAATAACTGGTCAACTGAAACACGAACCATTTGAAGGTCATCAAGCATGGGTAATTACCTGGATTAAGCTGATCACGATCATAGCATAGGGCACAGTTAAATTTTTAATTTTCCGGCTAGCACAATTTTCATTTTCAAAAACTTTTAAGTTTTTAGGATCTTCACAATCACTGTCGATTAGTGGAACTTTATTAAAATTTTTCATTTCTTTTGATTTTTGATTTTCATTGAGGGTATTTGAACCCAAATGATGGAATATCATGTTATAATTCACCATTATTATCGAAAACGTTTCTTCTTGTAATTGTTTTTGATTTTAAATGAGTTTTTATTAGAACTTATGCAAATCATCAATTTAATATTAAATATATTTTTTTTTGAATTTCACTTCAAATTGGTTTCACAATTTTCAATTAATATCTTGTTCATTTAATTGCAAGAATTAAACTGACTTTATAATTCAATGAGAACTGATTATTTATTTATTCATCATATCTATCTTCATAGATAAATATATACTACTCTACTCTACATATTGTTTTGTGTTAGTTCGCTGCCTATTGTGTGTGTTTAGATAATAATTATACGTTTTTATTAATTGCTTGTTGATTCAGGAAAAATAATGACAATGAAAGAATGATAAGGATTTCTTGAAAATCTGATAGAATTTGTTTATGAAAATTTTTATATTACGTTCGAATTTGCCTACGTGCAAAATAACATTTTGGACATGAATATCAATAATTTTTTAAATGGTCAAGCCCCTGTCTGTCCAAAATATGATTTTTTGCTTTTTAATTGCTAGTAATTAACACATTTGTATCATGAAAAATATTTATTCATTTAATTAAGCGGCATATCGTGGCAAACTAATTTTTGATAGAGCACGTGTGTGCGGAGCTATTTTTAAAAATATTTATTCTTATTAAAAATTAAAGTGATAAAATTGAAGAGAAAAGTAGTTTAAAAAAAATACTTCATTTAACTTTTAAATTCTGTTTTTCTTTGCACTTGAATGCGTTCCAAATTAGATAATCATCTATTAAATCAAACATAAATAAAACTTTTTTTTGGAATTCCCGTTAAATAATATTCATTAGATTTTATAATTAATGTCACCTTTTTGTTATCAAAAAAAAAATGTATTTGTTTTTAATTGCCAAATTTTAATCTCTAAATATTAATTTATTATAGGCAATTTGTAGAATTATAGTCTGATATTAATTGAAGGCTTGTTTTGCCATACCTTGTGTTCTATTGATAAAAATGTAAACATATTTACCGATTAATCATGTGCAAAAACGGTGATTTCTTTTACCATGAAAAAAATAATTTGACTCAAAAATTTACGCAGTGATTTCTTTTTTAATTTAATATTTTACAATTAGGGTATCAAGAGCTTAATGTTCCATTTTGTAGACCGTGTTTAAGGAATGACGTTGTAGACAATATGAATAAATTGACCGCAATAAAAATGACTACATATTTGATAAGATATTGAATTTAATGATTCATACCCAAAAGTATAATAAATTACATTTTAGAACTTACAAAGAATTCAATTACAATAATTGTAATGAACACAAATAAACCACATTTAGATTGAAGTGAATTGTGGGTTCAAATTTTACAATAGTTTATGAAGCATTTAATTTTGGTTAAAAATTTATTCTTAAAAGTCAAACATTTAAATGAAACTATTGGTTTACCAAGCTACTACGAACCTCTCTCAAAATAACAATAGAAGAGGAGAAATTGACCCGTTGTTTCAAGAATTATGAAATTGGAATCGATAGTTGCCAAAATATGTTAAACACAAGTAAATATAAATAAATTTTATCAGCAAATTTTTAATGTAATTTTTAACAGATTTGCAGATAATAATATACAACCTATAAAAGTCAAGGTGTTATAATAATATGTGATTCCCGTTAAGTCATTAAAAAAATACTTACAAAATTTTATGAATATAGACATTTTTTCACTTTAATTTGAAAAAAAAATTATAGATATATTATATTGTTGGTCATTCTTATCGTCAAAACGTAAAATATTGATGATAAAAAAGTTGAAAGAGGCAAGTTTAAAATATTTAAAATGCAACGTTTTAGACCTTCAGTTTTTTATTAATTTATTTAATTAAAATTTTATATTAATATAATTTTTTCTAATATTTTTTTTAATTATAAACTCAATTTATCATATAATTAATGTTTAAACTTAGTTTCTGTAACATCTGAAATTGAATAATTGAAAACGCATAAATAATAATTAAAATTTTCTATCAAAATGGTGATTCAATACAAAAATCACATCAACAGTGCTAATAAAACTGAATGATACGGTTACATATTATAATTAATTTTAGTTTACAGTCATCATAATATTATTCTTAAAAACTTAAACTCTGTGTGACTTAGAAATAAATGTATTTGAATTACTGGAACGTTTAAAGACATAATACAAACAAGTCTGTATTTCATATAAATAAATTATATTCTGGTATTTTTTATATATATATTTGCAAAGGTTCTAAGAACTCTCTATACTTTTATTTTAATGCACAAAAATGAATTTTTATTGTAGTTGTATAAAATTTTTTCAAATTTTTTATTTAAAACTATAAAAGTAGGTCAAATTATAAATTTTATTTTTTTTTATTTTAATATAATTTTAAACTTTTCTGTAGGAAATATTGATTTGATTTTATTTTGACTTATATTAAAAGGACAGAAGCTTTTTCAAGTGTATTTTTAATAACTAGAAAATGGTTATTTTTCTTGTTAATAATAAAAACTATTATATTTACATGTTGCTTTATTCATTTAATATTTTTTTTCTATAACTTTATTTTTTTTTTACCTTTAGATTAAATCCGATACTATTGCAAATTATTAGAGGCGACTACTCCAAAACCGTCACCTACTCTAAGAAATATTCGGCGAAGGACACTTCTTAATTCAGGTTTTATATCCAAGCAAATCATATCACAAAATAAGGAATAACTGTTTGAGACATGTGTAGAAAACTGTAAAATGAGAAAAATATTAAAAAAAAATGTCAATATTATTTTTTTTTTTCAATTCACCTGTTGATCCGTCATCTTGAGCATTCTCGTCATAATAAGTAGTAATAATGATGTCCAAGCATCTCTATGTGGCTCACTTCTTAACGATAAAAAGTACTCTAATGCTTCTTTGCAAACATAAATTAAGCGTTTTTCCACATCGGGCCAGTCTTGACTTCGACCATCATCTGTGTACATTTTAAAGTAAATTCTTAAAACACATGCTAAAGATTGGGTTTCCTGTCTTAACAAATTCGGTTTAGCTGTGCCTTTAAATCCTGCCTTCCACAAGATATTACGTTGATCATGACTTGAATTAAAGGTTTTTGCAAATCGATGACTTTGGACCAAACAATCGGCCAACATCATTAAATTCTCTGTAGAGAGATAACTATACATGCCTTGGTCTTCTCGTTGACACTCATGTTGTTCATTACTTTCTCCTGTTAAATCAGCAGTAGCTAAAGCAAGTGTTTCTGCATCTTCTTTCTTTGACGTTGACGGGTAGAAAATTATATTATCTATTGTTTGAATCAGTTCCAATTGCACCACACACTTAATCAATAAATTACTAAAAAGACCATTTGTTGTGTATTTTTGATCAAGACGTTCATCCATACTGTGTATCGATATTTGTGAATTGCTTCGTTTCAAAATTCCAGGACGTTGATCTCCATTATCAGCAATTGAGTGTCGTTGGGAGTTAGGATCTATCTTTCCTGGTGGTTGTTGATTTGCATCAGGTTTCCAGGAAAGAAGTTCCAAAGGTAAAGTACTTTTAAAGATCTCGAGTATGCAATCACAGGTAAAATTCCAAGTATTTTCATCAAATTTAGCACCATTGGATATTACTAAATTTTCTAAGCAATTTGTTCCTGATCTTGCCAACTGTTCATTATTTTGTTGAACGCACCATTGAAGTTGACTGTATAAGTCTTTGAGCAACAAAGGTCCCAAAATGTCGAAAAACTGAGCAAATACATCAACGATAGCATATAACGCATGATTGCAAGTTGTGGTCATCCATTCAGCTTTTTCATTATACAATTCAGGTAATTTCATATTGTCAAAAATTCTGAAAAGAATGTTAAACAAATCTCTCCACCAATTTGGTTTAAAAGATTCTCCATGAGTTTTGACAATTTCAAATAGTACGGTAAGTCCTCTTGTTCTGACATCTAATTTACATCGATTAACTACACATGAAAGAGAAAACAGCATTGGGAACCAACCACGAACCCAAACACGATCTTCTTCAGATACTGAAATATCATTTTCCATTCCAGCATGTTCTGCAAACAGTCTTGGAGAATCTGATACACAAATAGCACAAGTACGTACTAAGCGTATTGCTTCCATACTCGTATCTGGAAATCTAGCATTACATGCGAATTCAGACAAACATTTGACTGCATCTTGAAATGAGTCAATCATAATATGAAATTGTCGTTGATATAGATCATTGATTATCCTCCCGGTTGTTTGGAATGCCAATTCAACAATTGCTTCTTCTTCATCGCCAGCTGCTAAATGAAAAACACTAAAAATATTTTTCCAACCAGATTTTATATTAGAAGCTTGAGAGTTGACCATCTGTGCAACACATCTTACAACCATATCACGAATTGCAGGTGAATTATTCTTTTTCATTATATGTTCAAATGGTCTTAAAAAGTCTTTTTGAAAACGAAAGTTTGCGAATTCTCCCTTTTCGATGAATTTCATAGAAAGTTGTCTAAGCGAATCTAAAGCAAAAAATGCGATTTCCTCATTTGGATTACAACCAACAGCATTAAAATGGTCTCCAAGAACTTGCCAAATTCGAGACCATTGTAAACGAATACGTCCCATATTATAGTAAGATATTTCAACGATTTTTTGTAATGAAAAAATTCTTGGGGGATTTGCATGTAACTCATCCATAGAGACTTGGCACAATGCTTTCACAAATTCAACGATTGCATCTCCATCCAATCGAATTGACCCAGTAAAAATTCTATCAACAGCCACAACTACGCTTTGTGAACTAGTTTCGCCTATATGTTCTTTAGCAGTTCGATCTAACGCATCTCTGTGTGTTGGTCCGCTCAAATATTGTGGACGAACTCCAGTGCCTATCAACTGTGCCAATTCTAAATGACTAATACATTTAACGATATCCATCCAACTTGGACCCAAATAATTGCCATCTGTGTGAGCAACCATGATCAGAGTTTTGATTGTATCGATATTTTTTGCTTTCATTTCTGTAATTGGAGAGTTGGCCGTTAAAAGTGTAAATCGTGCCAAAGCCTGAACATATGCATCACGTTCTAATGACATATGGAATATGCAAGCTATACGAATAGCACACCGAATTCCTATAAATAAAGAAAAATATATTAAAAAACATTTTTGAAATAATAAGCACTTGAAGTAATAAATTATTACCGTCAAGACACAATGAAGCTATTTCTGGATCATCACAATCTTGCAATCCAACTGAAAAAGCAGCCAAAAATGGTGTCCATGCAATTTTAAACATGGGTCTTACATGTTCCAAATGTTTAGCTGATGTAAAATTCTCCTTAACATGTGAAACAGACTCCATTAAATTTTTTGCTGTCTGACTTATGGCTTCCATTTCCATATTCCACAAAACCTTTCTTCTTTTTTCATTGTATATTATTTGTTTTCCTGGTTTATTTGATGTTGAAGTTTTCATTTTTATCTCATGTCCTGCAATTTCATCATAAATTTGTGATAGATATTCCTCTGGTAAATCTTTATTGTCACTAATTCCACGATTAAGTTTGATGTATTGCTCTTTGGTCATCTTATTTTTAACTTGTGGTGAATGTAAATCAGTTGTTAACATAATTATGGAAAATGCAAGAACATAAACTGTGTCAGCACTGGCAAAAATTGTATTTTGTGGATTGCAATCACAAAAACGTGAAGCAAATTTTTCCATAAGACGATCAATTTTTTGAGCTTCACCCGGAATTCTAAATCCTTCCAGGAAAAACCTTAGAGCAGCAACAATATCCATATCGTGATAATCTTTGTAATCCACATAGGCACACATAATGGAAATTGAATAATCGTCATTTTCACCCAAAAAATCACCAATTGCAGTTTTATCCAAACGTTCATCTTCATGTAACCATTTGCCAACAGCTTCTGGTGTATTACCAATCAATCCACGTTCTTGTAGAAATACAATCCCCTTTTTAGGTTTCCGATTGAACATATCAATGCCAGTTTCCATAACTTCTTTACGATGCTTGCGCTCTTCAAATTCTTCAGGTAATTCTAAAGTTTCTTTATTGCCTCCAAATGTATTAGTACTACCATATGAATTAAGACTTAAACTAGAACCACTGTGTGATTTAGCCATGTCAGGGGTTTCTTCGCTGTTATTGTTTCCATTTTTGGGTATAGTTTCACCTAAACTTGTTTGAGAATTTGGATTAATGTACAAATCTTTACTCCACTCTACCATGCATTTCAAAATTGATACTAAACATTCCAAACCTCTAATTCTCATTGATTTTTCTTGATTAGGAGTTGCTCCAAGTTCAAGTGCATGTCTGCCTTGAGCAATTTTTGAGAGATCATTCACAAGTCTTTCAAACAAATTTGCAGCTGAAAAATCACAATCATAGTTGACATATATATCGACTACACTTTGAGCATCGGCACAAATTCTTGTAAGAGCTTGAATCACCATCCACTTGTGTTCAAATGATGAACTAGTGGTCTCAAGAATACTGAGGAAAATTTCTTTAAAAAATACTTCAATTTGTTTCTTCAAATGTGTTTTAAAATTAGATAACAATGCAACGAAAATCGATAGTGATAATTCAAAAACTTCTGGTACTGAGCTAACTCCATTTTTCGATAAGGCGACACACAAATATTGCTTAATTGCCATGATAAACATTTCATTCGAACGAAACACTGGTCCAGCGTTCTGTAATATAGATAAAAGTAGATGTAATGATAACACTTTGGATCGCAATTCATGTGAACGGGGATCTGGTGATCCGTCTGGTAGTGGTTTCATTGATAATTTACACAACGCTCGAAAAACTAAGAATGCATCTTTTTGTAATATATGAGTAAATTTTGCAGTCATCACTGAATCACATTCACTATTTACTTCCCCATTTTCAAGTGGGGTGGATGGAGCATTTTCAATTGGTGAGGCAATTTCTGTGATAGGAGACAACAAACCATTTTTATCAGACTGTATCGTAGAATCACTGCCAGACGATTGATTTAGTTTTTCTGAAGCAATATTTATCGCATTTTCAATTATATCGTCTATAACAGTTTTCACTTCTTCACGCAAATAAGGATCAATATCTCCGATTTTACATTCATGAACTTGATCGTTATCTTGATCAGATTTAACATCATCAATCGTAGGTGTTTCTTCAATGGGACTTGTTATTTGTCCATTTACTGGAACATCGATGACTTTCTTTTCAAGGATTATTGTTTCATAAGCCTGATTTTCCATGCGAGTGAAAATGACATTTAACATTTGAGTTAAAGTAGCTCTAGCGGTTGTTTGGTTTATCAAATTACGACTCGATAAATAAATATCGTAACATGTTCGAACAGCCTAAAAACGAATGTGGAAATAATGCCATGAGTACAATTTAATATAAAAATAATTTACCTGTAACACAGTTCCTTCATGAACTTCTACATATTGAGACGTTATAACAGTTAAAAGTGCTTTTATAATTTGCAATTGGACACCCTCATCAGTTTGTGGACCCATAAAACAATTACAAATTGTAGCGACAATTCGATCTATCAAAAATTTTCCTGGATTTGATGAATCTTGTATGTTTCCTGTTAAATGTCCATAAGCAATCAATTTCTGCAAACAATCTAAAGCAGTAACAACAATTCTAGGTGTTTTGCTTTGACATGCCAATTCGAATGGCAAAAAATATTTTTCTGCATTTATCACATTTGAGTCATTTTTAGGTAGTGGTAACGCTGCTGAAGAATTATTTGATGTAGTTTGCTGCTCACCGGTTGCTGAACCTGCATCCTTTAGCTCTTTTTTGATATCCTCTAAAAAAGTAGAAAATTAAGAATATCAATAAAACATATGTGTATTGTGCAAAATTTTTATAATCAATATTGATTTTTCTATTCAGTTCATATTTAATTCTGGGAACACTTATATTCATACCAATCGAAACTTTATTGACATGGCATTGAACTGAATAATTTGAACGAAAAAACTTATTTACCTAATGCATCCTCGCACGCTTTTTTCAATTGTGAATGATGAGATCTCTTTATGTCGCCTAAAATTTTCTCGAGAGCCCGTATGATAAACATTTCTTTTGTTTTATTAAAATTATTTTGCATTCTCTAAATCCCAAATCAGCTACTTTACTGTTGAAATTTTCATTTATTTTTTCTATGACTTTATAACAATCATAAAAAAATAATTTATATGGCCTCTTTTGCTTATCTTCTTTCAATTTTATTTTTCATTTCGTAGACAACACATCAAAAACTAGTATGATGTCAACATTTAAATAATTTAATAAAATTTTAGATTATTTTTATTTTTTCGTTGAAATAAAAGATTTTATTGCATAGAAATTTGTTTTTTCTTCACTAGAACATCAATTAAATGAATTTTACACGAATTTAAAGTTGTAAATTGCTAAAATCTTTTACCATTTAAAATTTCTTCTTGGATAACTTTTATGAAAATTTTACTGTGCTGAAGTTTGCCACGAGTTTGACTACGCTTCCACGAGTTTTAAACGCTTACTCAAACTCGTGGAAGAACTCATTTACATGACTCAAACTCGTGGAGGCACTCATTTAGATGACTCTAACTCGTGGAAAATAATATTCGAGCGATTTCAACTCGTGGAAATTAATATTCGAGCGATTTCAACTCGTGGAAATGAATATTTGATTGCGTTAAACTCGTGGAAATAATTTTTTGATTACTTTCAACTCGTGGATAGTAAAATTTGAGCGATTTCAACTCGTGGAAATTAATATTCGAGCGATTTCAACTCGTGGAAAATAATATTCGAGCGATTTCAACTCGTGGAAATGAATATTTGATTGCGTTAAACTCGTGGAAATAATTTTTTGATTACTTTCAACTCGTGGATAGTAAAATTTGAGCGATTTCAACTCGTGGAAATTAATATTCGAGCGATTTCAACTCGTGGAAATTAATATTCGAGCGATTTCAACTCGTGGAAATGAATATTTGATTGCGTTAAACTCGTGGAAATAATTTTTTGATTACTTTCAACTCGTGGATAGTAAAATTTGAGCGATTTCAACTCGTGGAAATTAATATTCGAGCGATTTCAACTCGTGGAAATGAATATTC
>LN483757.1:79877-120978 GCA_900002565.1 Culicoides sonorensis
AGTTGAAAGTAATCAAAAAATTATTTCCACGAGTTTAACGCAATCAAATATTCATTTCCACGAGTTGAAATCGCTCGAATATTAATTTCCACGAGTTGAAATCGCTCGAATATTAATTTCCACGAGTTGAAATCGCTCAAATTTTACTATCCACGAGTTGAAAGTAATCAAAAATTTATTTCCACGAGTTTAACGCAATCAAATATTCATTTCCACGAGTTGAAATCGCTCGAATATTAATTTCCACGAGTTGAAATCGCTCGAATATTAATTTCCACGAGTTGAAATCGCTCAAATTTTACTATCCACGAGTTGAAAGTAATCAAAAATTTATTTCCACGAGTTTAACGCAATCAAATATTCATTTCCACGAGTTGAAATCGCTCGAATATTAATTTCCACGAGTTGAAATCGCTCGAATATTAATTTCCACGAGTTGAAATCGCTCAAATTTTACTATCCACGAGTTGAAAGTAATCAAAAATTTATTTCCACGAGTTTAACGCAATCAAATATTCATTTCCACGAGTTGAAATCGCTCGAATATTAATTTCCACGAGTTGAAATCGCTCAAAATTTATTTCCACGAGTTGAAAGTAATCAAAAATTTATTTCTACGAGTTTAACGCAATCAAATATTTATTTCCACGAGTTGAAATCGCTCGAATATTATTTTCCACGAGTTAGAGTCATCTAAATGAGTGCCTCCACGAGTTTGAGTCATGTAAATGAGTTCTTCCACGAGTTTGAGTAAGCGTTTAAAACTCGTAGAAGCGTAGTCAAACTCGTGGCAAACTTCAGCACAGTGAAAATTTTACAAATTGAAATGTGTCAAATTTTTCAATGCTGCTCTCTAGCGGGATAATATTTTTTAATTTTTGAATCTTTTGATTGACCGTTGAAATATCAATCACTTAATCGAAAAAGCGCTTTCGGATCATGAACGATTTTTATAGATAAAGTAGAGGTTTAAAATTAAATATTTTTATTCAAATTAATTTTAGTTTATTAAAAAATTGTAAAACAAATCATTTATAACTGTCTTTTTTTATAAGAAATATAGTTTTTTGGACAATCTTTCTGATGGTCTTTGATGCACATATTGGCCCATTAACAGCGATAACTTATGAGCGTACTGGCAAACTGCCGGTACTCTTACAGTTCCTGTCCAATTATAGTAAACATGACACAACTTATAAGTGAGCATTTGTAAACGATCAGGAGTTAGCACTTTTGACGAATCGTAAATAACGTTGTAACTTGTTGGAGATGCAGAACCTTGAGTAACGCTCTGAGACACCAAGAAAAAGTCATATCGTTCAGGTAATGTTATCACATCGTCTACAACAGTTCCTGCATTTGGGTTATTAGTTCCTTTAAAAATACGTGTATTGATTCTTTTACAAACTACCACAAATGTGAAAGAAACCATATTACTTTCATCATACATTTGGTTGAACAGACTTTTTAATTGTGTTACTTCGACATCATAAACATGTTTCATTTGTCCTTCACCGACTCCATCACGATAGAAAATTATATGTTTCGGGAGGACACCATGTTCTGTTTTGTAAGCATTCAAACATCTTTGCATATTGATAGCAATATTGGAGGAAAGTTCATTGCCATCTTTATGTGGCGTTACAACACTATAATAGTTCATGGATTTTTTCATATCCATTGATGCGACCATAGCTCCAAATGATTTTGTTTTATCTGTTGTGTCATGACAGACATCAAAACCTACAAACATCATGCCATCCATAGGTATTTGAACCATCCATGGAATAGCACCAAGTTTGCAATTAATTTGAACTCCAATTTTTGTACAGATAGATCTAAGTCCTTTTGGTTTGGTAATGACACGTTTAGTTACAATTTGACTCAAAATGCCCTCTTGAACACAGCAAAATTTTTTAATCGTTGAATAAAGCTGTTGTTTAGATACAATAACCAAAATAAGTTGTGGATCGTTATTTTTTGCTACAATTAATTGTTGAACTACTGTTTGATCCCTTTCATCTTGGGTGTATAAGCTATAAAAAGAACATTTGTTTATCTAAAGTAAAATATACTTAAATGAAGACTTACATTTTCGGTGGGGAAAATGATAATCCAATAGTTTTGATTGAAGAATTTAATTCCGACAAAAAGTTTTGAGTTTCTCGTTCTAGCTGTTTGGGTGCTATAACCACCCAATTTTTAAGATTTGCTTTTGCAAATATTTCCTTATTTAATTGTTGTCTAGTCCAATCACCGTTAATTGCGGGCTCCCTTTTTTGTGAACCATACAAAATATTTTCTGGCTGTAATTCTCGTCCTTGAAACTCAATAAGTTTTGAATCTAAAGATATTTCCCAATCATTCATTACTTTTTTGGAACCTTCAGCTTTCCGAATTCGTTCATTCATTCTGAGAAGACGTTGAACTCGTTCAGCTGGACCAATACGAGTAAATTTGGCTACATCTTGCATTAACCTGAAATTATAAAGTGACGAATAATTGAATTATTAATATATAGAGAATAATTAACAAAACATACATAAAGTCCTTCCTCATGTTATCTGTAAGTCCTGTTGGAACACAGAGTTCTGGGATTAAATAGACGAAATCAGTTTTACCACCCCGTTTTTGTTTCTCTGTTGGTCTGGATAATAACAATGGTTGTTTAAGATCACGTATTGTTAAAGTATAACGTTTTTGGTAATAATCCTTGTATGTTATTTCTTTGTCGCCTGAAGAAAATTTCGACAACGGAGAAGCATTCCAATCAATTTCATGAATCCTATAAGATTTTTTCTTATTGTAATTTGTCATAACAATCACACCCTCCATTTCCTTGGAAAACGTTGTTCTAACATCTTGATTACCTCTGCGATCATTTCGGACAATGTTTGCAAAAACATCATACACCGTTTCGGTTCTCAATACTTTAGATGTTAATTCGGCGCACATTAAAAGATTTCGTTCATGTTGACGAATTGATGTAATGTATCCCGGAATTAACATTAACTGATTATTAATTTTTTGAATTTGATTTGTATCTGTATCAAAATAATTTCTTCGAATTAATTGCAGCTGAAGTCCTTCCATACTTGCTCGCATTATAATATTTAGAACTTGTAAAGCTTCTTCAGCAGGTATGTTTCCAATATATTTGATTTTAATGTTAAATTTTTCATCATTTTTAGATGAGGTTGTGAGTTGAAAAAGTTCTTCTTTTAGTTTTGTTGCAGTAAACAGCATAGTACCATCAAAAACATACCCATGAAACATTGTTCTATGTTGCCTCAAAAGATATTTACGAATTGCGGTGTCTTCGACATCAGGTACAAAATCAATACGATATTGATAAATGGCCCAAGACGGTTTGATGGGAGTCAAAGAAAAATAATTTGCTTTTAACGAAACAGTTGTACCACTTGTTCCCCGTTTATTGTCCTGACGATTTTGTGGACGAGTATGTATGTATTCAAATGGATTACGTCGAATTCTACCATTTCCATTGTTGCTTTTTGCTTCACGATCATTTGCTGTAAAGTTACATAAATGTTAAATCAATTTTTTAATTTTTCATATGGTTTTTATACCTCTTGATGTTGCTCCTTGTCGATTTACTGAACTGTTATTATTTTTGTTATCATTATTTGCTCTGAGGTCATGCACAGGATTGTTAACCGTCAATCCTTGCATTTGTACCGTCGCAGTTTTAACTGATTTATTTTTACTCGCCATATTTCTACAAGACAGAAAAAAATATTTCATAGAATTAAATTTGTTAGATTAGGACGTGTCTGAACTTGATAATGCAAAATACCATTGGAACTGACTAAATTGACCAATTGTTTTAAGTATTTTTTTTATTTTCAATTTTAATGAAATAAAAATTTTCTCTCTGCTACGTTCTGTATATTCTATCTAGTAAATCTGTACAAGCCTGCTATATTTTTATGTCAAAATAATTTCATGGCAACTTTGTTAACAAGTATACAATCATTAAAAATAATTAAACAAATAAATAGATAAAGAATATAAAATTACATTACATGCATGCTTAATAAGCACATTTGTGATACATATGGTTTTTTTCTGCAAACTCTTGTGCACAATGAAATATATAGACATAAAAAAAAAACAAACTAAGCATATTTATAGAAATAAAATTTGAAATTTAAACAGGTTTGCAACAATGTATCATTTAAACAAAATGCCCCGGCTGAGGGATTGATTTTAGAATTTTGTGTTAGAAGTTTCGTACACTATTTTATTGCATCTATGTTACGCAAAAAAATAAAGAATTTTTAAATTTCCTAATAGTTTTTACCTTATCCTTGTTTTTTTCTTTGATTAAGTATTATTTTTTTTAATATTATTTTGAATTTTACACGTCTTTCTTTCTCCAATATAAAAACACAAATGTAGCACTTTATTAACTCAAACTTCTCTTCACAGTAATGCTGACTTATATGAGTAATTTGGTATATAAAACGGAATATACAATGTTTTGGTTGTATTTCATAAGTATATGTTCATTCATATGTTCGGAAAGCAAGTGGTATCGAATTATTATATGGGTTGATTGAGAATACTTCTTTGTGAATCACGAAGTAAATATGGAAAGCTAAAACGACGGACGGACAGTCGTATCCACAAAAGAAAAATTCTTCGTATTGAAATATATAATATGAAAATCTTTAGTTTTTATTCAATTTATTCAACGATATTTTTAGTTTGTAATTAATATTGCTTTAAGCTATTTTAGTTTTTATATTCTTAAAAAAAAGTTTCAATTTATTAACATATGTTTCTGTTTATTTTTTTAACATAGATTTTGAAAATATTAATTAATTGTTCTACCGAGTTTGGTTACTATACTTTCTATAAATTGTTAAAAACTTGGAGCATTCATTATGAAAAGATAATCTTCTTCTTTTTTAATCCATTTTAGTAATTTGTTGACTAGATTTATCACTGTTATTTTGTCAATTAGTGGCTCAAAAGTTGCAAATAGCTCATATCCTTGAGTTACCTGTAATAAGAAAATAATGAAACAAATTATATTTTTATTTTAATGAGAGTTATAATTTTAGTTTCTTACCCAAACAAGTAGAATTTCCTTTTCCCTTGCTTCATAAATAAGTTTTAACGGTCTCCCACTATTGTGAATTCGATGATGTAATTCAAAATAAGTGTTCTCAAGTCTTTCAAAGTTTTCCGGTGTATTGTAAGGTGCTGTAATCTCTGAACATACAAGCTGAGCTGATGACTTGCATCTATACAAAAAATGCCTTATTTCTGGTATTCCAATAGCTTTTAAATTAACTCCCTTGTTATTTATCGATTCATTTATTGCTTCAAGACAATTAGAACGTCGAAGTTTTTCTGTTATCTTTCTTTTCGATTCTGATAACTCTGAAAATACTGAATGATCTTGTTCCACAGACATCAATAAGAGACATGCTTCACAATCGTCTGCTAAATACGATACATGAGCATGCATATATCCATTTGGATCAAATTTTGGAAGACAAATAGGAGTCCAGCTTTCAGAGTATTTAAAGTTTTCTGTTGAGTCAATCAAATTAAAAATAATTCGAAGGTCTGCTGGATGAATGACATATTTTTTCATACGAACTAAAGCTATTAGTTTACTCTTAGCAATCATTATTGCAAATACGAGATTTTTTATTTTGGAGCAATTATTCTGAATTGCACTAACAATACTATCACGAACTCCACTTTGAAGTGGCAGTATCCGAATGGAATGTGTCAAAAATATGAAAGAGTTATTGGATATACCTTTCGTTTTAACATCTGTTAAAAGTAAGTGATGAATTAGACGTTCACTACCTGATAAAAGACGTCTCAAATCAAAATTCTTCCATTTATCATAAACTTTTGTTAAATGACTAAGAGTTAAAGTTGACACGATTTGATTAAATACGTCATGTAACAACATTTGTAATTGAGGCACACTTTTTTTTGTTCGCGATACAGCTACAAGAATAATTGGATTTTTTACTAGAAACACAAATCGAACTCCTGCAGCATGGATTGCCTTTAAATTATCATCGTCATTGCTTTGAACTACCGAAACAATTGCTTGCATAACACCAAATAGTGTTGCCAATTTATCTTCATTGCCGTGCAATGTATAAATTGGTTTTCCAGCTGAAGATATGATAAAAACGTGTAATTGTTTGGATAAAAATTCGGGATCATGCATAAAATCATCAGCATCATCTGGAAAGTTATTAATTGCTCCTACTTCATCAACAGCACTACAAAATGAACTAGATTTCGTCATTTCCGATCCATTATCTGAATTATTTCCCCCTACTATATCATCACCTGAGCCTTGTTCATCTGGCCCAATAGTCTTTTCTTCAAGACTTTCTTGTTTAATTTGTAAAATTTTTCCAGTCAGGGATTTTTGGTGCAAGTTGGTTTTATTTGAACTTAAAATTTCTTCAGTTAGTTCTTCAATTTCGTTTGTTATAAGCAAAGGAGCATTTGAAGTTCCAGGAACAACCACATCATCTGTATTTGACTCATTTTTGTCTCCCATTTTCGTTTAGACTTTTAATAATTTTAATTTTTCTAATATGCCTTTGAATAGTAAATATATTTTTTTGTTTTCTTTTTTTTTCATATGACATTAGATCGAGATAGAATGAATTGTATCCATTTCTATCCAAGGCTATTTTACTAGGTAACTTAAGAAAAATTAATATAATAAAACTTTATGAATTCAATTAAATATTGATACAACTATTTTGTTGATCAATTATCAAATTAAATGCAAAACTTAGTTTAAAAAAATATTAATGAAAAAACACAGAAAAACGTTAGAAGTCGAAAATCGCTTTATACCGATAAAGGGATAGAACAAATTTCTACTCGATTTGTTTATATTTTTTAAAACCAAAACAAACCAGGTTAAAAAAAAAAAATCAAAGTCGGTGTCAGTTCAATTACTTAAATCCAAGCAATAATTATTAATTTAATTTCTCTTGGTTGAATTCAAAACTAAAATGATACAAAAAATCAATCAGAAATAGACAAGACAAATGAATACTCATTCAGAATCAGTTCCAATGATGACTTTGATCAGGAAAATTTAAAAAAGTTTAGACAAGTTAATTGTAAAAATCTTATTGGAGCTTTTGATCAATGTTTTAAATGTTCAGAAAAAATAGAAATTGGAGTGCTTTTATCAAAAGTCCAAGGAGAGTCATTTGAGTCAATTTTCATTGAAGAACCTGACAATTTTATGACTTCTGATAATTTAGACGTTAAAGACATATCTTTTGAAGCGACACAATCACCAATTGAAGACGAATGGCAACAATTCTTTTCTGAAGAAAATGAAAGTATAAATAAATATGGAAGTGATGAAACCACAATTTTACCAAAGTACCCTTTAAGAAGTAAAATTGAAAAGTTGGATTGTGAAACAGAGAAGGAGATTCATAACGAAAAACATTCTTCTTTATTGAATGAATATACTGATAAATTTCTAAAAACATCTGATTCAATTTCGATATTAAATTTCAGATGTGATCACTGTGATAAAACATTTACCTTAAAAGAAAGCCTCAGAAGACACCTCATTAGATTTCATTTTCATTACTTAGCAACGAACATTTGTTCAGAGTGTAATCCTCAAAAATTTTTTGCTAAAAGAACACAATATTATGAACATCAAAAAATAGTTCACAGCAGAGAGGAAAAACAAAAATGTCCTCAATGTGAAAAACTTTTTAAAACTAAATCATTAAAACAGCATTTAAATAGTGTGCATGGTCCAAAGGAAAATATAATTGAAAAACGATACAATTGTGAATTTTGTGGTAAAATTTTCTCATCAATGAAGACATTAAACAAACACCATAAGAGTCATTTATCATCTTCTGAAAGACCATATAAATGTAAAATTTGTGGCAAAGGATTTAATCAACAGTATACATTAAAAAGTCATGAAACGGTTCATTCAGGTAAAATATTTGTAGTATAAATAAAAAAATCACAATTCTTTATAAAATTTATTTTATAATTAAGGCGTGAAACCTTACAATTGTGAGCAATGTGGAAAAAAATTTGCACATAAACAAACATTTCGTGATCATGCTAGAACCCATACTGGTGATGGATTTACGTGTGACGTCTGTAAGAAAATAATTTACGATTCTAAAAATTTTCGAAGACATTTGAAAATGCATGAGAAAAAATTGGGAACTAAGTTAACAACCATAATTCACAAAGGTCGCATAAAAGAGCTTGAAACTTAGGCTGAAGAAACTTAATGATGTGGTTTAAATTAAAGGAGTTCAATAAATTTTGTAAATAATACAAATTTTGAGGCAGAATTGATTTAAATAAAAAAAAAAATCTTCAAAGAAACTTAATGTTGCTTAAATATTTCAAAATACCCGAAAATCACCATTTTTAGAGTAGAGCAAAACGTTCGAATCATTCTTTCCACGAATAGTTTTCCACGAAAAAATCAGCTTGAAAGATAACTACAATCCTAGATATTTTCTTAAACCTTAAAACTTTATTAAATTTATCATTATTTAATTTATATAATGAAGGTATTTATGAATATCGTCTTGCAACATAAAATAAAGGAATTTTTCAGCTAATACTACAAATAACGTTATAAAACTAACATTCATTCATATAACAATATCGTTATTACAGTTATAAATAATTGTTTCACAAAAGGGTTCGTTGTTGATGGTTCTTTTTTTGTTAAAATAAATAATTATTTTTTGGCTTTTCATCAATGATTTGTTTAATAAATAGTGTTTCTTTCTTTTTGATAAAGCATTTTTTCACTTTTCACTAAAATCTTTTCCAAGAACTTTTTCTATCCAAGGCACAAATTTCTGAATGTTAGTGTAGACTCCAGGTAACTGTTCTCGTCCACAGCCTTTAAATTTTTAAATAATTAATTTTGATTAACATTTATTTTGATAGAAACTTAAAATTATCAACTTACCAATACCCCACGACACTAAACCTATCAAAGTTTTTCTTCCGTCGAGAGTGAGAGTTAAAGGTCCCCCGCTATCACCCTGACCTGTTATATGAGAGTAATGATTAAGGGTGATTTTTTCTTATCTTTTCAATATTCTTTTTACTTACAACTATCTCTTCCACCTTCTTTATAGCCAGCACATAAGAAAACATCGTGAATCACTTCTCTTCGTCCAGATGATCTAAACCATCTTTGACATCTATCATTTGGAATTACTTCTACATCTACTTCTTGTAGGGTTGACGGGACAGTACTTTGTCCGTGTCTCGTTCGACCCCAACCAGCTACGGTTGCTTTTTTCCCAACAAGTTTTGTTGTTGGTGAGGGTAAACAAACAGGAAGAATATGCTGTTTATAAATAACTTTTCTATCGAGCTTTATCTGAAAAAAAATTTAATTAAAAAAGTTAAATTGAATTTTGTTTTTTATTATTTGAAATCTTACTAAAGCTATATCATTTTTAAAATCACTAGGTGAATAGTTAGGATGAACTTCTTTTCTCTCTATTGTATACTCTTCATGTCCCATTACTTCTTCTTGTCCCCGAACATCCCATTCTCCTAACCGAACTTTTAAATTTGTGTTTGGAGTACTTTGAAATGAAAATAATAATGTTAAATGTTCGTAATAAATGAATAAAAGATATAAAACTAACGTTGCTACGCAATGAGCGGCTGTGACACACCATCTATTTGATATTAATGCTCCTCCACAGCTCAATTTCTTCATTAAAAACCCTGTTTTGATGAGTGCTACTTGCCATGGGTGACTACCGAAAACTGTAGAATGTCCTCCTACTATACGATTGGATCGAGTGAAAAGCTCTCCACAAGCTGAAATAAAAAAAAAATGATAATTTTAATAATGCTTAAAAAAAATAATTTAATATGTTTATTTGAAAATAAGAAAAATTCATGATTCAGTGCTTTGTGCTTAGTATGTGCTTAGTGTTATTATAAGACCTTTGATATTTTTTGAGAGTTCTTTAAGTGCAATATAATTTTCAGGTGCTCAAAACTGTGAATAAATAATTTAAACGATTTTTTTACATCTCTGGTCTTCAACATCCCACTTATCAGATGGTGATGCAAAACTATTTCCTCCTCCATAACTACTAATTCCAGTTCCTGCTCCCGGCCTTATATAATTTGGACTATCATAGTAGACTGGATCAGGTCTCTCTGCATATAAAGGGCGATGATTTTGATTGTTATAAATTGCAGGTGAGGTTGCACCATATGCATTTTCATCATATGACGATGGACGATTTTGATCAAAGTCATTGGCAGGACTGTAAGCTCCAGTATTATGACTTCCTCCGATGTGATTTGTTTCATATGAAAATTCTGGTCGTTGTGTTGGACGATAAGGTTTGTACACGTTTGTATTGTATGGTGGACGTTTTGTGGGACTTATATAACCAACTAAATGGATTAAGTCCGCTAGAAATTATGTAACAAATGTGAAAAAAATAAGAATTTCAGTTTTTGACACATCATTAATTTGTTCATAATCCTTATTACAAATAAAATTACAAATCTAATTGGATAAAGAATTTTTTTTTTGGTTGACAATTAACGAGAAAAGCAAAATTTTCAAAAATGTCTCGTTATCGTCCAATTGTACAATAAAAATACTTATTTAAATGCACATAAGTGAATAATATGAGGTGTCAACACATTTAAAAGCTCACACTATTTTACGATGAATCAGAGCATCGCGTTACACTCAATTTCTATTATTTGTCTGCATTTTGTCGTGATTTAATTTTTTTTCCGATAGCATAAAATATGAAAGAAACTTGTAAAACAAACAAAACAAGTCTAAAACTATTCAAATTAAAATCGTGTACTAACTGATCTAATTAAACGACTTTACTAAATTTCTTCATTTTTAGTGCATTTCGTAAGAAAAAATGCACTATTACAGACGGTTTGTCCGCCGTCACTCTGACACTCTGACACTCTAACACTCTGACACTCTAACACTCATTTAGTTCCATAACGGAATGGTCCATAGGAGCGAGGTCTGTTTTTTTTTGTTAGACAGAGGAGGTCTTAAGGATGATTTTAAACTCATTAGTTTTGAGATTGGGCTCATGGATTGGGCTCCAGAGCCTCCGAAGCCTGAAAAACCGTTATAAACTGTTAAAATTTTAAAATTATTTATAATTTGTTTTGTTGGGTGAAGAAGTTTACTAAAATGAATTTTAACTTAATGGCTCTAAGATTAGGCTCAGGAATTGGGCTCAGAAGTTGGGCTCAAGAATTAGGCTCCAGAGCCTGAAAATGTTCAAAACCCCAAAATGTCCGATTTTTTCAAATATTTTTTTTTAAATTTTTAAAATGGCGAAAGTTTTTCAAAATGGCGGAAAATTTTCAAAATGACCGTTATTTTCAAAATGACCGTTATTTTCAAAATGACCGTTATTTTCAAAATGACCGTTATTTTCAAAATGATCGTTATTTTCAAAATGGCGGTATAATTATTTAAATTAAAACTTGATTTTATTCAATGAAACGAGTCCCATCGAAATGCACTTTTCTAAACCGCCCAGTGGTTAGAATTTCCCATTTTTTCATATAATTTGAAATTATTTATAATTTGTTTTGTTGGGTGAAGAAGTTTACTAAAATGAATTTTAACTTAATGGCTCTAAGATTAGGCTCAGGAATTGGGCTCAGAAGTTGGGCTTAAGAATTAGGCTCCAAAGCCTGAAAATGTTCAAAACCTCAAAATGTTCGATTTTTTCAAATATTTTTTTTAAAATTTTTAAAATGGCGAAAGTTTTTCAAAATGGCGGAAAATTTTCAAAATGACCGTTATTTTCAAAATAGCCGTTATTTTCAAAATGACCGTTATTTTCAAAATGACCGTTATTTTCAAAATGATCGTTATTTTCAAAATGGCTGTATAATTATTTAAATTAAAACTTGATTTTATTCAATGAAACGAGTCCCATCGAAATGCACTTTTCTAAACCGCCCAGTGGTTAGAATTTCCCATTTTTTCATATAATTTGAAATTATTTATAATAAAATGCTTTTTTTCATGCATCTTAAAAACTTTTTTCAATCATTTCCTTTAAATGCATAAAATCATTTTTTTTATTTGAATAAAATTCACTATGGCGGAACCTGAATCATATTGCCCAAAACTGACCTAATCAAATAAATTAGTTATATTGCAATGAGTTTCATTTTGATTGCAAAATTTTTTTAATCATTTGTATGATTTACAGAGAAAACTACAAACCGAATAATTTATTTCCTTCATATGATACAACTTTCGGTATCTCGTTACAATCAAATCAAAGTAAAAAATAAAATATAATTTTATTTTGGGAATGAATGAAACAATTTAAAGATTTTTGTAATGTTTGAGCAAGTACAATATTCAAGTTATTTTGATATAAAGTAAAATAGAGTAAAATGTAAAATAAAAAACATTGATGACGACAAAAATTAATGACGATACATCAGAGTAAACTCATTCATTAAATTAAAGTTAAATTGCCTAACATTTTCTTCGTTTTTTGAAAAATTTCATAATAGTAACAACATTAAATATTTCTTTGCATTCAATGAATTTTAAAGAGCTTTAAATGTAATGAACAAATAAAATATAGCACATGTTTAAGGTAAAGACAGTGTTTTACAATGAGACAACTAAATTTAATTAATAAATTAATTTAACTTAATGGGAGTATGATCTCTAAACGTGCTTCGGAATTGAAATAGTTTTTGAAAAATCAAAAAATCAGGACGCTACAGATATGTTTTATTATTTCTAAATTTGGTTTTACAATTCCTAATTCTTATATTAATTTTATGCCGAATATTTAATAAAAAATAAGTTTTTACCAGCTTTTTGTAAAGTGTTTCAAAGTTAAGTTTTTTGATGACTTCTGTTAATTTTTTGTAGATTTGAATTTAGAAGATAGCAATTTAAAAACTGGGACAAACGGAATGTGAATCGGGGATTATGTGGTTTAAAAGTGCGCTAATTATAGGTTTGTTTTGATTATAAAAATATTTATAAAAGACTTTGCCCGATATGTGCCAGAGTTTTTTTTTTTCTGTTTTAAGTATGGCAAGTAACTAAGGAAGGATAATAAACAAAAGTAGGATTTGCTCAGATGAACCATCCTGGATGGCAACATCAAACAAACAATGTAGTCCAGTTTTTTTACGAGATGTATTAAAAATAAAAATAAAACATTATTCAATTAAGAAATAATTGATGAATGAATGACCATTTTAATTTATATGTTACACGAATGCTACACAACAATAATTTTAATATAAATAATGTAAGCAGACAACATAATAAAATAATAATCATTATTTTCTCAAGTGTATTATGCTGTGTTTGTTTTAAGCGATTTTTAACATAAATACATGATTTTTTGATGCGTTTCATTGTGATGAAGATAAAATGCTAATTTAGTGGGATATTATGACATTGTTGAGACTTAAATTTTATTTTTTGGGCATGGAATTACTTTGTTACCCCGTTGTAACAAAACTACTAAAATTCACATTTCAATCATGAGTTTTAACGTTCAGATAATATTTTACAATGCAAAGTGTACTTATGACCAATTCCAATTCAAGTACTCTTAATCGAACTTTCTAATGATGTTTTTTTTAAATTAAATCCACTTTATGGATAAATTTATATAAAATTTCTTTCCTTTTCTATAAAACAGTTGTGTAAAAAGTTCATATACAATATGTAATTGTAATTCATATATCCACTAATTTAAGATTAAGTGCCATGCCAGACACATGTCTATTGTTTTGTTTATTATTGTATTTTTCCTCCACACATGTTACGAACGTTACACATTTTTTTTTCTATGTTACAGTACTATCAACTTTAAGTTGTACTATCAAAGCAAAATGAAAGTAAAACTCTTTTGACTTTTTGTTTTGTTTTTACTGTTTATTTGATCTTGAATATGTTTTTCGATGTAAATCTTAAGTAAAAAAAAAAAAGTATACTTACTTGCATTCTGTAATGGTGATACACTGTTTTGATCCAAATCTTGTTGTTGTGGTGTTTCTCTGTCAACACAACATGACCATATCATACCACCTGAACACAAATCTACTGGCTTACCGCCACTCAGGACACAAGAAATAGATAACCCACATTCAAATTTTCGGCCTTTATAACGACATGTTTGAGGAATCACTGCAATTTAAAAAAAAATATTATATAGAAAAAATGAGAAATCTTAAAATAATTAAACTTAAATAAATAAATGATAATTAAACAGACGGTATATAAATAAGAAATTTCAATATCCTAAAGTCAATATAATAAAGTAATACGATTTAAGAGGATTTAGTTTTAAAAATTAAATATTTTGAGAAAATTGAATGTGCAAAATATTTAAATGGTTTAATGAAGTATTTAAATTAAATTTGTTTAACAATATTTATTTTTAATTTTAGAGCATTGAAGTGATGATTAGTGATGGTCAATTATCATGATACTACATAAACTTAAAGTACATATAAAAGGATAGACTAGATGCTCTATAGAAAAGTCTTCAATTCACACTTTCACTTTTAATATTGTTTTCACACTTTTGTAATGTTTTAACAAATTAACAGTAAATCTTAAAATGCATTTTGATTACTTTTTATGTTAATTCGCCTTTGGGCAAAGTTTAAAAAAAGACGATACTTTCAGCAATACTCAAAGGTCTGTTTACATAATGTTTATTCATGAATTGCTAGAAAAAAATCACTTCAGGAAATAAATTATATCCCATATTTTGTAAAAATGGAATAATTAAACAACTGAAAAGATGAATGCAAATGTAGTTAAAAAGAGGTTTTGGAAAGAACGTGAGAGACAGAGCTCCGAACTAGAGGACATTGTAGAATATTGTATGTATATAATATGCCATCTTGTGGTATCTCTTTTGCGAAAAATTTTTATATGAATTTCAATATTTTCATCACATATTTTGTTCAAAGCACAATTCCTAAAACAACATTTTAATCTAAACTCAATATTTCTGTTAGTTGGTCAGTTATAATGGAGACGCCTGATTTAAGTTAATTTTTTCTCTTAAACTTACTTCTCCCTAGCATATCCATAAGTGAATTACTTGTTCCATATCCATTAAAAACACTTTGTCGCTTATCTAAGGCATCCAATAATAACAATTCTTTTTCTTGTTGTGGTGTTGGACCCGCATTGGCACAAAATTTATTGTGTTGATTTAACATTAAAAAGAGGACTAAAATTAATCCATAAGTTTTCATTTTGACTAACATTTGGATTGAAATGCTTTTTCCAATAATTGTTCTATTTTTTCTCATATTTCTATTTTCTATTTAGGTTATTAATTGAATCTTACACTTTAATTTATATTATTTGTTTTATTATTAATTTCATACATGAATTTTTCTATTGATTCATTAAAATTGTTGCATATTACAAGTGCAACTGATTTAAGATGTTTTACTTTCACTTCATTGGATATTAATAGATTAATGATTTAATGTATAAGATTTTTTCTTTCATCTTTCATAGGAATATGATGGTAGGAATATGAAGTAAAATTCTCGATTGATATTACTTATGATGTTTTATCCCATGACAACAATTTTTTTTTATAATTTAATTTTGATCAATTTCTAATTTTTAAATCCGGACCTTTAAAAGGTCTCTTGAAATGTAAGTCGTGATTAGCAACGTTGTTTAAAATATTTTTTTTATCACATCCTCTTTATTGTTTCATTATTTGTACACTTTCAAATAATGAATGCAATTACTTGAGAGTAAAATATTTTTCAAGCGATCACAATCACGGCTAAAAAACGACTAAATGTAATGATTGAACAACACAAAAGAAATGTTAAAATGAGTGAAATTTCTTTCTACAAATGTACACTAAAGTTTCGTTATGTTGCTCGTTAAGTCGTGCATAGACACCATACTACTATGAGGGAACTCATTTTCCTTATTTCGTGTTTAGGTAAGTGTTTTATGTTACAAATAAAAGAAATAGTTCATTTGAAAAATAACTTAGCTAAATTGCACTTTAAACATTTTTTTTCTTTATTGTGATTTACATGATCTTTTAACCACGTGCTTTTTAAGCTAGTAATATAAAATATGATTTAAGTAGAAGTAACAAAAGACTTCAATTATTTTCTAGCATAGAAAGGGAACCCTTATACCCCAAATTAAAAATAGTGAAATGAATGTGAAACAAAATTTTTATTTAAATGACACAGAAATTATTTGTAAAATTATACATTAAAATTAATGCACTGAAAAAAGGTCATAAAAAGAAAATCACGATTTAATTTTTAATGTTAAAAGGAAGTTCTTGACCTTTAATTTCAATTTCATTGATTCGTCTAATTATTATTGCATGTTTAACTATATGATTCACACATGTGAAGATTATTCGAACTACATGTTTTTACTTTTTAATGTAATTCATGGGAAAAAGTTGTTCAATAATTTAATCAAACAAAAACATCGCTAAATCTTGATTGTAAATATGTGGAAAATTACTCAAAGCTATTTTACTTTAATCGAAACAACTTCATTATCATTTCAATTTTACAAAAATATCGTTTAACGGTCATTAAATAGACTAAAAAATACCAATAATAATCAACCAGTTTTTATTTCATGTATCAAGTTCAAAAATATTTTACTCTCACTAACTATTTAGTTTATTTTACCACCTTTTTTGTTGTTGCTTTTCTTAACTTGCATCTATATGTTGGAAAGGCATAATACTAGGCATTCATTAAGCGATATTATATAAATCGTTTCCCATCTTGTCTTATAAAATTAAATTTAAAATCATAATAATAATTATTATACTGATCAAATGTTATAGTATAAAAATTTCGCATGTTAAATGAAGTTTGTATTGGATAAATACTGTTTGGTTTCAGTATCAACATTTCTAGTTGTAATGAAATGTTGGCTCAGAGATAAAAGAGATTTAGATCGCGAAAATAAGAAGGCCACGAGACATTGCAAAAATTGGTGAGAAAGATTCTGGGAGCCATTTTATTTAATTATGTGACATTTCGTGGGTGTGACACAAAAAGGGTTGGGGGAGTTTTCTACTCAACAAAATAATGTGGATAGTTTTCAGAATTATCAAAGTCATAAAAACTGACTGAACAATCATCAATTTTCTTTAATTTTGTAATGTACCACGCTAATTCAAAGACTTTTGATCACATGCATTATGGTATATTTTTTCCAACTTTTTTTAGTATAATGTCTTGCAAAGTAACCTGTCATATATTATTTGAACAGTTACATGTAACGTCCATACACAAATGTTAATTCAGTGAAAGTAATTTTTTTTATGACTATCTATAATATTGACATTGAATCAAAATTTAAATAGCAGCTCGTTTATTTATGACCATGGTCAAAGAAAGGTGTGTGTAATATAAGAAAAAAAAAATAATGCAAACAAAAAGATGTAAACTGTTGATAATGATTGATTACACAATAATATATGGGTGTCTTAATTATTATGAAAGAAAGAAAAGAAAGAGACTTTAAATTTATTAGCATTTTATTTTTATTTCTCCAAATCATCTCATATTAATTTTATGTCTGAGAGACGATTATTATCATATTTAAAGTGTCACTGAACCATAACAAGATTATGCAGTTAATTTAAATGAAAACAGATTATGAAAAAGAAAATATTATTTTTTTGCAGTAAGTTTTTTTTATTTTATAACAAAACTTCAGTAGACCATATAAAATATGCGTGTAAAGGAGACAAAAATTATATTGTAAATAAAAAAACTGTGAAGAAATGTGAAAGAGCTTTGTAAAAAAAAAATTTACTTACAATCAAAATCATTGAGATCAAAAAATTTAGCTGCTCCCATGGTCATTTGATTTCCAATAGATGTTTGTAAATCATATTTATTCAATATTTCATTATATTCGTTATTATAAGAAACTCTTTTGCTATTTAATCGTCTTGCACTATCACAGCTAGCAAAGTTAATTAGCTTAAATATCAGGAATATTTTTATAAATTCTGTTCTTTTACTATTATTTGCTTTCAATTTCATTTTCAATTATCACTTTTATTAGTTTTTTTTTATATTTATTTGGATGAAATTGTATCTTTGGTATGATTTAAATCAGTCACAAGCTAAAAATATTTAATTAAAATTTTTCATTTGTTAACAATGTTTTAATTGATACACTTTTAATTGTTTAAGTTGCATTTAATTATGTTTAATTCCGCACTTATATAATGGTTAATTGCTGTACAATAAAGTATATTTAACAATAAACACCAATCATTTATAATTACGATGCTTAGGGTAATAAAATTATGAAAAAATCTACCAGAGAAATCTGAATTTTGTTTTTTCTTTTGTGCTTAGAGGACGTTTAAGAGGATAAATTTTAAGATTATGGCTCAATGTAGGCAAAAATGGTTTTCTAGACATTATCAACTGAGCAAAATTGATTGTGAACAATAATAAAAGTGGATTTTTTTTATGAATCATCACAAAAAACTCCAAAAAAATTGCATTGCAACATATTTGTTACTTTTACAATATCTAAAGCCTGTAATGTAATTTCATGTATGTAAATATACATGTTTATTGTTGTTTTTCGTACACACTTCATCAAAATAAAAAGATTCAAATGACGAATAATTTAATTTCACTTTCACATGTTGTTTCATGAATATGTGACTTGTTGTAATCATATATGGAAGGTGTTGTATTGTTAAATTACTTAAATAATAAATAACAATAAAACAATAATAATCAAGAGTGAAATAAAATTAACAGAAAAACTACTACTAGTTTGTTGTCATTAGCATTTTTTATCACACGATTATTATTTTTTTTTACTTTAGTTTTTGAGGAAACATATAATTGAATAATAGGATTTCTTTTAATTTTTTTTTGGTAATTTTTCATAGACACTTTCATATACAAAATTATACAAATTATCACAGTTTAGGTTTATGCTTAGTAAAAAGTTTTAAATTTAATGATGACTTTTTATTCATATATGAATTTTCAAAAATAAAAAAAAAAAACTGTAAAAAATAAAAGTTTAAAAAGTTGTCACAACTGTTTTGAGCTTGTTGTTGACTCGTAGATGCACAACGCAAAACTGACTATGAAATACTGTAAATTTTAAAATTGATATTAAGTTCCTTGTTACTTTACATTCATTATTTTTTTTAGTTTTGTTTTTGTTGTAAAACATAAATGGCGAATACACTTTTCAGCGTGACATTCAAACAGGTGTAAGTTTAAAAAATTGTAACTGTATTTGAAAATGCATGCCAGTATTTTCTTTTTGTAATATGCTTGAAATTTGAAAAGTTATAAAATGAAAAAAAATTAATAAAATTCAATGTTAACAGAATTAATCAAATAAAATTGGATATTTCATTCATGGGAGCTGCTGTTTCAGGCCTGAGTTAAGGTTGAGGTTCTCTAGTCCTTCAATTATTGAATCGGACTTTTTTCCTTTAGCGATTTTTTAAAGCTGACAAAGCAACAAATGAAAATTCTCCATTTGATTGTTTTAATATCATAATATTAAATTTAATTAAATAATAGTAGAAATTGCAAAATGTTCCAAATAAAATGATATTTATTATAAAACATCGCTTGATTCATCGTTTACTTTTTCATTACCATACAATCAAATTTATTATTTCACTAGATAATTCACATGGTAGACAAACAAAAAAAGAAGGTTAATTTCTTTTACCAAATTTGATTTTAACATATAAAAATATGCCTTTCATACATAATAATCATACGAAAATAAACTGCAAAGCGTCTTCTTATATTTTTTTTAGTTGTAAGCCCTTGTGTAACGACAATGATATCATTTGCTTTTATTTTTTTTTGATGTCTTATTGAGAAAAAATGCGAGTATTGTCTGTTTGATATTATTAATACTTTTTTTTTAATTTTTGCAGTATACTGAATTGTTTTTAACCAGCATGAATACAAAAATTCACAACTTTAAAAATTTTTCTTATTTTTTTATTATGGAACATTACTAATTTCGCAAATAAAAAAGAAAATAATAAAAAGTAATTAGTGTGATGATTTGAATAATAATAAAAGAAATGTGTTATGAAATTTTAAAACCATTATGTAAGGAGTTCGGAGAAGCATTTTCACTCATTGATAGAAAATTGTCATCTTCATTCTATTTTTATTCAATTTGAATTTTAGAATTCAGATCTAGCAGATATAGCTGCCTCCAGCTCTCTCATATTGACTTACAATTATCCACGATACCTATTCCCTTCAAAAATCGTATATTAAATGCAGGTTGAGTTTCGATATAGCCGTTTTATTCTTTATATTTTCGAATCTACACCAGAACCAGTAAATTTATCATTTAGATTAATGATTTTAAGTTGTTTTATCCACCGTTTGGATTTAATTTATTTCAAAACTATAATACATATGGGTGAAGCAAGAGAAAAAGAGACACTGAGGACCAATAAACAGGCAATGTGCTTGTTCATTGTAACGGTTAAAATAGATATCAAACTTGATTTTATTTCAAATTTAAATTTCATTTTCAAACATTCATCGTATATCGATAATGAGTTGAACATTTGACAGTCGGACACTCTTTCATACACTCATTTTTGACGGTCAAGAATTGCTGGTGTCAAAGTGACTCATTTGTTCAGTGTCGAGCGATCAGAAGACAATAAAAAAAATAAATAAGTAGAATATACAAATAAATAAAATAATAAGAAATTACATTTTCTGGAAGCCATTAAATTGCGTTTTGTCTATTTAATTGTTTAGTTTAAAAAATCTATCATGTTTATTAAATACAAGCAAATTGTGATCTTTTGCATTGTCTTATTATGTGGACAAGCTTTTTGTAAGTAAAATATTATATTTTTTGTTGCGTAGTTTTAATTTAAAAATTGTCCATTATTGATACAATAACACTATTAATTTGGATTTCAAACAATAAATACTAGATGAAAATTAAAGTTTTCTCAAAAAATATGAAGAATCAAACGTTTCATAATCATAAAAATTTATACTTAGATTGCTATGCGGGACAAAATGGTTCCTTTCTTTGTTTGTAATATCACAGATAAAAGTGAATTGCTAGTGAATAAATTAAGTTTTTTTGTTTTATAGTTGCTCGATGATAAGTTGCTAAATAGTGAAGCATCATTTTCAATAATACCAAAAATTAAAATTTTCAAAAAACAAACTAACAGAAAAATCTAGTTATTGGCTATCCACACTATAGATACGAACGTAAATGGATCATTATTGTATTCTCATTTTTTTTTCTATTTTGCAATTAGAGATAAAATACATGCAGCAAATTATTATCAATTTAAATATTTTGCGATAAACAACTCATGTAAATAAATGTGATTTTTTATTGGAAAAAAAATGTGGTTGGTGTTCAAGTGGTTGATACCGAATACAGAGTTAGAGGAAAAATTATCTTGACGTTATCTCGGAAATGCTTTCTATATGCTCCAACGATTCAATAATTGAATTTTGAATTTTAAATCACAAACTTATCAAATAAACTTTGACTTGCCTTATCTAATGAAGAAGCATGATCGGTTATTAGTCGGCAAGACTTAAATTTAAAAATTTTTTTTTTTTTTCATATTGAATCATAAGAAACCTTAGATATTTTTGTTGTTTCCTTTTGTTTCAAATTAGAGGTACAATTTTTATTCATTTTTTATACAATTTATTTAATTTAAGGTATTTTCCTTAAAAAACTAATTTCATTTAATTTATTAAAAAAGTAACCGTTATCAGATGCTTTCTTTACATTACATGCGTCTTTTTGTTGAATCATATTAATTCATGCATCATACAGACACTTTATCAACATTTATTTAACATACAAATAAATTAAATATAAAAATCCACCAGTGTCGTTTGAATTTAATTCAATTATCAATAATAAGATAATTTGTTGATCCCAGTCATTGTTCTCAATAATTTACACCTCTTTTTTGAGTTATTTTTGTAAATATATCTGTCATCGTTTATTTGTATAAGCAGATTGCAATTAATTTTTTCAATATTTTTTTTTGTAAAATAGGTGATGCGGATAAGGTGCCTATTACAAAAGATGAAACCGAAAAATTGGTTACGACAATTCAACCATCCACTGATACTCCAACTGAATCACCAAATACAACTACAACTACAACAACAATGAGGCCAACAACTCCACCAACAACGACAGTTGCACCAACAACTACAACTGAGACTCCTTCAACCACAACAGCAAAGCCAAGTCCTGTTCCAAAGCCCGATACTGGAAGTTGGTTTTATTCAGATCCAAAAACTAATCAAACTTGTGTTATTGTTCAAATGGCCATTCAGTTGAAATTTAGTTTCACCACAAAGGGTAAGTTATCATAACAAGCATTCCGAGTCGATGAGTAATAAATTTTTATTTACCTTAAAACAACAAAAAACACATATTTTTAAATCTTTGTTTCTAGATTTTGTTATTGAAAATAATCTAAAAAATGATTTTAATTTTTTTTTTACAGATAACCTTATCCAGAATATGACTCACAACATTCCCGTCAATAGCTCAACTGTTGTTTCAGGAACATGTAATAATGAAACACAAATGATAAAGGTACAAACCACAGGTCCTTGTGACTTTAGTTTAACATTTACCAAAGAAAATGAAACTTTCGAGTTATCTAAAATGGAATTTAACATAAATGGATCAGCTTTGAATGCTATTGGTATGTTAATATGAGACCTAAGCCGAAAATAGTCTGATTAATTTTTTCATATTCTAGATTCTTTGATCACAATTGTATATTCCAACAAAACTTTTGTTACACCAATATCTCGGTCATATTATTGTACAAAAGAACAAACAATTACCGCGAATGAAACAGCTCCTTCATCAAATTCAACACCAGCTCAAATTATTTTATCACATGTGCAATTAGAAGCGTTCCACGCAAAAGCAACTCGTGATTTCTCTGCAGCTAAAGATTGTGAATCAATGGAAACACCTGATATTGTACCGATTGCGGTCGGTATTGCACTTGCCGCTTTAGTTGTTGTAGTTTTGATTGCATATTTGGTTGCTCGTCGTCGTTCACAGGCACGCGGTTATATGAGCATGTAGATTATGAAGAAGTAATCCAAAAAAGGGTCAAAATCGGAATATTGAATACAATAATAATAAGAATGAAAGATAACCGATAAGTCTGAGTCGATGAGACAGATTTTCATTAAAATTTTACTTGTTTTGTATTTGTTTGTCATATAATTTAATAAAAAAAAAAGTATTTTGAATCAGTCAAAACAGGTCGTATAAAAAAGCAATTGTTAGTTCACAGTAATAAATTTGTACACAAATTTCTGTAACCAATAAATTCAATGGTAAGCTATTATTAATACAGAAATTAATATTACAAAAATTGTATAATAAACCATCAATAAAATTCTAGTAAATAGTAATCTTTGAAAATCTCTTATATTAAATTAAATGAAAAATTGAATAAATAAACAAAATTTTACTGATAGTTTTTTTCTTTTTGTAGCGAATTTGTTTACTTTTAAGTTTTTTATTCATAACTTTTTACAAATCGTTCAACAGGATTAAATTGAGGTTTACTTTGTGTTAAAAAGCATCTTATAATTAATTAAAATCTAAATAAATTTGAGCTCGTACTATTTGAAGGTCCTCCATTCATAGTTTTAAAACCATTTGTAGCTGCATTTCTTGCTAACTTTGGCATGTAATCTGTAACCCATTCAGGTTCTATGGAAGTCACGGTACGAACGTATGTTCGCCCTGTTGTAATTAATTCAGAAAAGAGAATAAGTTTGGGTTTTTCTTTATCACATAAGACGCTGGAAGGATGAATTTTGACACGTTGCCGATTATTAGATAAAGTTAAATAATGATTGTCTGATTGAAGTTCTGCAATGTTGGTGAAGAGACCTGTGATGAGACATTTTCGAACCTACGATATAAAAAATCATAAAAATTAAAATAAGTTATTGGTGATAATCAAAAATACTTACAGCATCAGTATCTGATCCACAACTACTTGCTGGCATTCCGAGACGATGACATATCTCACTTAGCTGCTGTTTGACTTTTTTTGCGTAATCTAGTGATTTGTAATTGAAGAAATTTTCACGACACCAACTCTGTAAAAATAAATTACAAAAAACTATAACATCTGTAACTATATGCTTTGAAAAACTTACATTTGTCTTTTCAGTTTGCAAATAAGCTCTAAATATTCTTAAGAGAGTAATATGGTCCCCCTGCTTGTCTTCAAACATCGCATGACGTTCTCTTGCCAATTCTTTTTTATCATTTGGATACAAAAAAATGTTTTCTGAAGCTAAAACTGAAATAATATTTAACATTTCTTCTACACAATTAAACGATGATGATGCTAGTAATATTTTGGAATACTGTGGATCAAGTGGAAATCTACACATTTTCTTGCCGAGGTCTGTTAACTTTGGTTTTAGTAAGTCATTTATTGCACCTAAGTTCAACAACTGTTTAACCGCACTTTTAACTCCTTCAATCGGTGGAACATCAATAAAATCAAATTTATCATACTCAATATCCATGTTTAAAAGCTGAAGTGCCACTGAGGCTAAATTACATCGTCTTATTTCCGGAATTGTTGCTTTAGCCATGGATTCGTATTCGTTTAGTGTGTATGCACGATAACAAAATCCATCCGATTCTCTTCCTGCTCGGCCAGCACGTTGCAGTGCCTGAGCTTTCGAAATTTGTGATACTTTCAGGGTGTCTATGCCGGTAATAGGATCATGTGTTCGCATTTTTACCATACCTGAATCGATGACGTATTTTATACCTGGTATTGTAAGCGATGTTTCCGCAATGTTAGTTGATAATATTATTTTGCGAGTATTTGGCACAGCAGGTGCAAACACTTCCATCTGTTTTCGATAAGGAAGTGCTGCATACAATGGAAATGGTCTGATTCTAGGACCTTCTAATGTACTTGAAATCTGTTTTATTGTGTTAACCATTGCATCGATTTCATCTTGGCCAGTAAGGAACACTAAAAAATCGTGACTAAATAAAATTCATTAATTAAAAAGAAACTGTTTAGTTTAGACATTTAAAAAACTTACTTTTCCGGTGCTTTTGTATGTAAGTCAAGAATTGTTTGCAAACAGGTACTAACATAGTCTGATTGTGATTTTTTAATGTGCATAAACCTTATATTATGTGTTCTACCTTCCAAATATAATACAGGACAGTTGTTAAAATATTCAGAAAAGTGATCAACATCCATTGTAGCACTCATAATTATTATCTTTAATGGAGGTATTTGGGAGTAACTTTGCCGTCGTGCTCTCTGAGCTTCTTTAACAATACCAAATAAAATATCTGTATTGATTGTACGTTCATGAGCTTCATCTAAAATTATGACTCTGTATTGTCTAAGCAACTTATCAGAAAGAGCTTCTCTCAATAAGGAACCGTCTGTCAGGAACTTAATTTTTGTTTCATCTGTTGTACAATCATCAAATCGCACTTTATATCCAACTTTTGTTCCTATTTCAGTACCCATTTCAGCCGACACTCTTCTGGATACGGATATCGCTGCAACTCGTCTTGGCTGTGTTATTCCAATTATCCCTTCGTCAGACAATCCCATTTCATGCAAAAATTGAGGTATTTGAGTTGTTTTACCTGATCCAGTTTCACCAAGTACGATTACTGTATGACGACACTCAATCTCGTGAAGTAACCTTACAAAAAAACAATTTATACAATTTATTGCGATTTACAATAAAAGATAACTTACTGTTCCTTTACACTAAATATTGGAAGAGCTCGTTTCTGTTCTTGGATTGATTTAGTTTGATGGGGTCGTTCTTGTTTGAGTTTCTTAAACCCATTGGTTTCAGTATCTCCAAAACTCTTTCTTTTAAATGAAAATGAATTTCCATTATTATGATTATTTCCATTATTACTGTTGTGGTTATTATGAGCGCTCGTCGTACTTTGACTTCCTGATTGCGTGCTAAATGAATTACGAAAAGTTTGTTGGCTAGTGTGTTTACTTGTAATGTTATACTTTGAATCCATTTTGGTTCTCCAAGTTTATCAAAAAGGTAAAAAAACTTTTTATTTTTATTTTATTGCTTTTTATTTGCACATTTTCGCTTTTGGGGGTAAGCAGGTTTTTTGACAGTTTATTATGTATAGAAACACTATAGATACAGGCACTGTAAATATCAAGTGTAAACTGCTTACATAGTTAGGATATTCCAAATCAAAAAAGTGTTTATCGTAAGAAGAAAATATTTCAATATTCGAAAACCTGTAAAAATTAGAAGAGCCTTCAAAACCGTTTGTTTGAATCTTATCTCTTATATTATCTTTAATTTAACAATGTAATACATTTAGTTACAGACAAATGAAAACTAAAATCATTATTGATTCATTCACTCATTATGATTGTGAATGTTTAAATTTTTTTTGGTAAAAACTGAAACTTTTATTTGTAAGAAAGCTCGAATAACCTTAATAAATTTAAAAAAAGCGACTCTTATCTCTATTGTAATTTCAAAAAAAAAAAAGCAATGAATTAGCGCCAGCAGGCAAATTCGGAGTTTTGGGTGAACACGCACGTTCTTAAAAAAAATATAGCAAGACAATTGCATATCCGTTTCGCATTTAATCATAGCCATCATTTTGCTTTGCATTCGATTGATTATTATCGTGTTTTTCTGATTCACCACCGTCTTGAATTGTGATATCTGATAATTGTCCGAAAAATTTTGATGTTCGAAAAATTTGATGTCCGAAAAATTCTATGTTCGAAAAATTTTATGTTCGAAAAATTTGATGTCCGAAAAATTCTATGTTCGAAAAATTTTATGTTCGAAAAATTTGATGTCCGAAAAATTTTGATGTTCGAAAAATTTGATGTCCGAAAAATTTTATGTTCGAAAAATTTTATGTTCGAAAAATTTTGATGTTCAAAAATTTTATGTTCAAAAAATTTTATGTTCGAAAAATTTTATGTTCGAAAAATTTTGATGTTTAAAAATTTTATGTTCAAAAAATTTTATGTTCGAAAAATTTGATGTCCGCGAAATTCTATGTTCGACAAATTCGAAAATCGCACTTTATATCCAACTTTTGTTCCTATTTCAGTACCCATTTCAGCCGACACTCTTCTGGATACGGATATCGCTGCAACTCGTCTTGGCTGTGTTATTCCAATTATCCCTTCGTCAGACAATCCCATTTCATGCAAAAATTGAGGTATTTGAGTTGTTTTACCTGATCCAGTTTCACCAAGTACGATTACTGTATGACGACACTCAATCTCGTGAAGTAACCTTACAAAAAAATAATTTATACAAATTAATTGCGATTTACAATAAAAGATAACTTACTGTTCCTTTACACTAAATATTGGAAGAGCTCGTTTCTGTTCTTGAATTGATTTTGTTTGATGGGGTCGTTCTTGTTTGAGTTTCTTAAACCCATTGGTTTCAGTATCTCCAAAACTCTTTCTTTTAAATGAAAATGAATTTCCATTATTATGATTATTTCCATTATTACTGTTGTGGTTATTATGAGCGCTCGTCGTACTTTGACTTCCTGATTGCGTGCTAAATGAATTACGAAAAGTTTGTTGGCTAGTGTGTTTACTTGTAATGTTATACTTTGAATCCATTTTGGTTCTCCAAGTTTATCAAAAAGGTAAAAAAACTTTTTATTTTTATTTTATTGCTTTTTATTTGCACATTTTCGCTTTTGGGGGTAAGCAGGTTTTTTGACAGTTTATTATGTATAGAAACACTATAGATACAGGCACTGTAAATATCAAGTGTAAACTGCTTACATAGTTAGGATATTCCAAATCAAAAAAGTGTTTATCGTAAGAAGAAAATATTTCAATATTCGAAAACCTGTAAAAATTAGAAGAGCCTTCAAAACCTTATGTTTGAATCTTATCTCTTATATTATCTTTAATTTAACAATGTTATACATTTAGTTACAGACAAATGAAAAGTAAAATCATTATTGATTCATTCACTCATTATGATTGTGAATGTTTAAATTTTTTTGGTAAAAACTAAAACTTTTATTTGTAAGAAAGCTCGAATAACCTTAATAAATTTAAAAAAAGCGACTGTTATCTCTATTGTAATTTCAAAAAAAAAAAATAGCATACAGCATTAGAATTTATGAAGGCCTATAAAAAATTGAAATTTCAAATTTGACTGTAACCAGATTTCACAAAATGAGTTCTGAAAATGGAATTTTTTAAAAGAGCGCGTTGTAACTTGAATTTTCGGATCGTTGAATTTTGAAAAAATAGCTTCTTACCTTCTTTACCACAAAAAGTCCAACATAAAGTGGCTGAGGTGGGTAAACCCATTTATAATCAATCTCCTTCTTTACCCTGTCAAAAATATACTTACAAATTTATAAATTTTCTTAATTCATAAGAAAATTATGTTACGCTTAGTGAAAGAATGTTAATTTTGGTTCAAGAGATAACGAAATGCGCTACAACCAACGGCACTTTATTTAAATACGAAATATATTATTTAATTAACTTTATCATTTTATTCATCATGTTTTCTTTTATAATTCATATATGACTTATTTATATATTAATATTGGCTTTCATATTTCATTACAAATAAACTATGTAGAAAGCAGTTCAGCACAAATTTTTTATTATAATATGCTCTTATTATCTTACTTATGAAAGTAAAATTGTATATTTTAAACTCTCAATTTTGAACTTTTAGTTTATTTTATTCATTTTTAGAACTTTATAATCATCTGATTTTATCTGACAACTTTGATATCTTTACTTTTAAAACTGATACATGAAAATTAATATTTTTTTTATATCAATAATCATCAAATATTTTATAAAAGCTGCAATTTTTATATTCCATTGTTAATTTATGCGGTAAATAGGAACTTTTATACTCATATCATTTTGTGTTTTTTTCTTTTCTCAAATTTTGGTACTATAATGGTAATAATTATTTTAATAAGCTTCATGACTTTTTTTTTTTACTTTAATTCTAATCACTAACAACTTACAACACCAATGCATTTATTTATCTATAACCACAACAGGATACTTTGTGACCAATCAAAAACCTATTCCTATAATTTATCTAAAAACTAATAATCAAATTAAATGGATTTTTTTAATTTTAAAAAGAAAATTCTACTCAACTCTCAAAACTATGCTTATAAATAAATATAAAAATTAATAATTAAAAAGGCACGATCGAGTCACTAAAACAATAAATTATGTTTCATAAATTTTGTGTAACAAATGTGAATTCTATTTTTTTTTTTGTATAAAAATTTAGAGAAAGAAAATATACATAAGACTAAATAAAAATAAAACAAAAAAGTAATTTTTCATAATTGCTCGTTTATTTGCAGTATTATTTTTTTTTTCTATTTAAAAGTCAAGTAACAATTTTATTTATATAATAAAATAATAAAAATAAAATGAAATCTTAAATTAAAAAAAAAACTTTAATATATTTATAACTAAACAGTACAAATATTTTAATGATATTGGTATCTTACAAAATAATAATGTAATATAAAATTAATTTAATGGTAGTGAGGTGTTTGTCATTCAATTATTCCTTAAAATTATAATCTTAAAGTAATCTTGTACAAAATTGTGTTTTATAATCATATTATATAATAAAAATATAATTTAAAATACATATTAAGTTTATATTATGATTAACCTGAATAAAATAAAATTATAAAATTTTATTGATGAAATAAAATGTTTGATCAAAACATATGAATAATTATTTATCACACAATAAATCGAAGAAAGTAAACAATGATTATTATGATTATTATTTATGAAAACTTAAGTACCATTGATTTTATATTTGAGTATGTAAAACATATTATTGCATTAAATTTAAAAAAAATATATCAAAGAGAAAGATAATATTTATACCGTTTAGAAAAGCATCGGAAAGCCGTATCTTAATTTAAACATAATTAATTTTTCTAATTTGTTGTCACATTTTTTTTTATTTTGTTATCATCTAAAATATCTTTTTTTATATTTTACTATTGCTTTTATTTTTCATTTTCTTTATTTTATTAAAATATTATAATATCATACAATTTTAAATTTTGTTTGCTTTGTTTTCCTTTAATGTTAATTCAGCAAGAGTATACATTCATGTTTTAGTTATACATTTAAGTTCTTGTATATAAGACAATAGACATGAATATAATTTAGTAATAAAATTTTTAAAGAACATTTACAGCTAATACACATTAGGAAAGTGCTTAAAATTAGACGTTAAGATATAGTTCAATATCTTGTATAGAATCAATAAAGAATGAAATATATAACGATTCCTATTTAGATTTGTACGGTACATATCATCATTTGAGTTTTTGCTTATTGAAGAAGATCTTTTTTTAATTAATAAAAAAATTAATGAAATGAGTATTTTCCCTGAGATTGTTCATTCAATATAAATGATCAAAAATGCAGTTTGAGACTCAATAAAATATATATAATTTTTTTTTTTTAATTTTATATGTACTGTGTTAAATTAGGTAATTTATCTTAAATATCGTAAATCACTGGATCTTGTTTGTCTTTAATTATCCTTTTAAATTGAAATCTTATTAAAATAATTTTTGAGGTACTTTAATTCCTATCATATTTATGTTAAATTTTATATTATGAAAAGTGTTCATAGATGGGGCATTTTTATAGGTACATATTCCTTAAAAATAATTTTTTATTAATTATATTATATGTTTAAATATATTTATGTATGTGTTAAATATTAAAGTGTTTTTGAGTATTTTTTTTCTACAGTGTAAACTTCATAGTTTTTGTATTTTGTTTTATTTATCTTAATGTTGAGGTAGTCAGAGTATAATTTGAGTGGGTTTTTGAGGAAATATTTAAATGGAACATTACAATGAATATCATTTAAAGTTTTAATTCTATGTAGATTATATCACTTTTGTCTTTTGTTTAATTTATGTTTAATCTATTGGTTTAATGTAGTTGAATATTAAATATTAAAAATGCATCATTTCTACCGGTTTCTGTTACTATTTATTTGCTGCTTTAACTTTTATTGTTTAAAAAGTTATTTTTTTTTTTAAATATGACTATTAATCGGTTTTGTATTACTTGAACTAGTATTGAGGTAAACTGTTTGTTTCTGGCTGGTATTTTTTTTAATATATTGGTAATTTTCAATGTTTTGTCTTATCAAATTGTTAAAAGTATACATTGTACAACATTTGTTTTTTTTTTAATACACTAACTAACTTATGTATTTTTTTTTGTAAATGCGCTAAAAATTAACATGTAAATATAATTTCATGTATCATAATTTACTTTTTATGTTTTTATAATTTTCTAATTCTTTTATTTTTCTTAACTATTTTTTTTAACTTTAATATATATTTTTTATCATAATTGTATTTTTTTAATATCTAATTATGAATACCAACACTTTTGTTTAAATTTTAATTAAACTCGCTTTACACAATTGCATATCTGTACATAAAGGTTTATTTTATTACTCTTCTGTTAATAAATTATTTAATTAAGTTTAATGAAGGATGGCACGGATGAATTATTTTACTTCAATTTAAAAACATTTTTTTTATCATAATTCTTTAAAAAAATTAATATTTTTGTTTTTTTTGTATCAAATAAATATAAATGATCTTGCAATTTTTTATTATAAAAAAGTGGAGACGTATACGTTTGTTGGTTGGAATCTTTGTTTTTTTTTCGTATAATCTGTGTTACTTTTTCATTTATTTTTAACTTTACATTATAGAAATTCAATTTCAATATCTATATTTAAAAAATTTCTTGTATACAAACTTAAGGCTTCATTGTTAAATTTTTCAGATATTTTTTCTTAATTTGCCGCAACAGCAGCTTGTCCTCCTTCATCATCAGAGTAATTTCTTTCATCACCAGAGCTGTTCATTTCTTCGTGTCTTTGTTCACGTTCTTTTTCACGATCAGATTTTTCCGAATCATGTCCCAAATCCATTGGTTCCGTATTCCGATCATCTAAGCGTTTTATGTCAATACCATGCATTTTACTTGAATTATTGTTAGCTGGTTCAATTGTTACACTAGTGTTCGATTGAATTTTGCTGAGAAATGAATTTGGACTGGTATCGCGGTTATTATTGACTTTTGCAATGTCAATTTGTGGGGGTAATAGTCCAGGTGGGAGTTTGTCTAATCCATGACCCATAGCATTGAGTTGAGCCATTTTAGCAGCATGGAAAGCGGCCATTGCTTGATCTTGAGACATTCCCATTCCTTATTGAGAAAACATAAAATGTTTAAATTGTTTATTCAAAAAAATATAGTTTTTTTACTTACCAAAGGAGTTTTCTGTAATAAATTGCAAATAAGTATCCAGTAGTGCAGATCCTGTTGGTCCACCATGGCCCATTGTTGCATTTCCACCTTGTCCTTCTTTATTCATTTGTTCCATACTTTTGGGTGTCATTGCTCCAGACCTAACTCTTGTAATAGTCGTATTAGGATGATTAAATGCGGTCGGAGATAGTCCCATTAACTGATCCGAATATCTTCCAACATTATTGCTTCCAGGTCCATGCCCACTCATTGTCAAATCTTCTGGATCATTATCAGTGTCACCATCTTCACCACGCATGTCTAATTTCATATTCGGTCGACTACTTGTACCAGTGGGTGATGCTCTGGCTCTCAATTCGGCAGGTGAGATTTTTACTCCAGCTTTTGCTAATAGTCGTGAGGCAAGTTCAGGATCAAAGGGAGACGGCATAGGTAACACTGGGAGATCTTTTGTTGAAATACCCCGATGCTGACGAGACATGTGAGAATGCAATGAATTACGAGATTTTGCCACAGTTCCACATAAGACGCAACGATATCCAGGACACACTGTATGCTTATCCTCTAAATGAGTGCGTAGAGTATGTGCAGAACGATAAATTTTACCACATTTCGGACATGGTCGGGGATCAGTTGCACGAACACGCATCTCTAAAGTTCTTCGATTAACTATAAAAAAGAAAAAAAAACAATTATTAAAATTTTTCCAATAAATATGTAAATTTTTTTCTTATTATCTATAATAATTACAAATATTTTGATATTCAATCAGCATTCTTTGTATTTCTCGTTTATTTTATATATAATTCTATTTTTTGTTTGTTCATATGATAATTGGTATATTTTATGTTGGTATTTTTATTATAACTTTTTCATATTATTAGTATACTTTCGGCTTGCCAAATCATATTTGGTAATTATTTTTATATTTTACAGAACTAAACTATTATGGCTAGTCAAAGGTGTTAGATAAACAATTACATTTACAAGTAAACTAAAAGACAATTAAGAAAAACAAATTTTGAATCTAATGGTTATACTTATCTTTTTTTAAGAAAATACGAAAATTTGTTTTGTAGCGAGGTTTTAGTACTTTTTTTATGATTTACAAATTTTATCAGAAAATTAAGTTGATATTTTAAATTAACTAAATTTCTGTAAGAAAACACAATTAAATTCTGTATAAAATATCATTTTTTTTGTTTTAAGGACTCTTAAGTATATGATTTGGTCTGATTAAAGGAACCTTTAGGAAAACTTAAATTAGCTAATATTTATCATTCATTTATTTCAGAGTGTTTTCTTCAATTTCATTGATTTTGACTAAGTGTAAAAAGGAACATGTAATTTTTAAATACAATTTATTAAATTAATTATTCGTATTAGTTAAATGAGGAATGTTTGTTCCAAATTTGGAAGTTACTAAAACTATTCTGTCTTTTAATTTCATTTAGGAATCGCATAAACATATTTTATTTTTGGTACGGTAATAAATACTGAATAGTAATATTTATAGCTATATAAACGCAAATTTACTTGAATATTAGTAAAATACAATATCATACATATTTTTTCATTGGTTAATTATTTATGTTTAAGTTTTAAATTATTTAGCGCACTATAGGATTTATCTACAAACTTTGGATATCATTTTTACTTTTCTTATATTTTATAAGTCAAATTAGTTAATGTCAGTACTTTAACAGCTGTTAATTATTAATTGTATTCCTTCTTACATGCTAATTATATTATATATAACAAATACTGTCGTTATAATGCAATTTTCATTATTATTTTTTATATAGGAACCTTGTTTAATTATTTTTATAGCATTTTTTCCCTTTAAATATTTTACTTAAATGTTTGGATAAATGTTCAGGTGTGTCAAAATATAATATTGTTTTATTTAGTATCAAATAAGAATTTAATTACAACTCGTATTTTTATGGAATTCCCGTGAATGGTCCACCCGAACTTCGCATTGCTTTCATTTTAGCCCATTGCAAGGTATGTTTTAATCTCATATGATTTCTAACTGAATTTGGATGTGCAAATCTTCGTCCGCATTGAATCACCGGACAAATTGGACTGTCTCTAGGATAATGTCTATCTAAATGTTGGCGGAAAACTCTTGGTTCTAAAGGAACTTCACATAATGGACAAGGGAGGAGATAGTTATTGCCAGCACCTGAACTACTACTATTATTACAATTATTATTAATACTATTATTTGAATTATTTGCAGCTGATAAATGATTATTATTTAGAGAATTATTGTTATTATTTGAATTTGATATTTGGTTATTTTCGCCTAGATTATTTGTGGCTGCAGTTGCATTAATAACATTGTTACAATTTTCAAGGGCAGCCGCAAAACTTTTATTATTACAAGCACTAAATAAACGAGCAGTTATTTGTAAGTGCTGTTGATGTTGTTGGTGTAAGGCGCGTTTTATGCCGGCCGCTAATTCATCAGATGCTGATGAACCAACACCACCTCCACCAGGGCCGGACTTTTGGGCATCAACACCAATACCTAAACAACTTGAAGGGCTGTTTGATGATGAGCGTGGCAACAGTGGTGGTGACGAAGATGAAAATCGATTATTTTTATTGCTATTTACAAGACAATTATTTACAATATTATCGTTAATTGGATCCCCCCTTTCAACATCTTCATCATCCATACTACAAGAATCGTCTGCTTCTTGTTTGATTACGGCCATACAATGTTGTTGAGCATCTGCAATCGTGCCAAACAGAGAACAGATTGCAGTGTTAGATGATTTCTGATCGCCCATAGTCCGACCCTGATCTGTTTTTTTAATCATTTTTTAAAAACACGAATTTCGTTTACTTTCCTTTTAATAAAATTTTTGATAAAAGGAAAACCCGATGTTTTAATTGCCAATGTTATTGTTAGTAATGTTAATAATAATAAAATTAAAATCATTATTAATAAAAATACCAACTTTTTTTTCATTAAATTGTAATTATATAATAATTTTTTTAATTATTACTTTTTTATATATTTTAATAAAAAAAAAACTTAATTTGGAAAATGGTTTCGATACGTTGACGGTTCTGTTTGTTTTTTAGATCACGGTCGTAATATTTTATTTTTTTTTTAAATATAAGTTTTAATATTAATCTACATAAAACTACTACAACTGAATTAAAATAAAAAAAAATATTCAAAACATAAATTTCATAATCGAACAAAATAATTTAAAAATAAAAGGAAAAAAATAATTTAGAAACAAAAAATTTTCATAACCATAAGAACAATCAGAAACCATTTTAAACACTGATGTTAAATTCTTACGTTTTTTTTCGTTTTAGTTTTTGGTCAAAAAAATTTAAAATATTTCAGTTATTTTAGAAATGAAAAAGATAAATAATCAAGAAATTTTTTAAAAATTTTTGATATAATTCTATTCTACATATTTAATTTGAAATAAATGAATTGAATTTAAGAACACAAAAAATTAACACAATGCATGTTATTTCAAATTATTATGCTGTTGGTTGATTTGTGATTGTGGTTTGTAAAAACTCAATGAAAATTGTGAAAATAACAGTAATTGTGATATTTGTTATAACATTGAAGAACGGGGTTTTCAACTTACGGAGCAAGAAAAAAAAAATTGGAATGAATAATTTGACTCGTATAATGAATTTAATTGTATTTTTTATGCCTTTTAATATCCATGATTTAAATATCGTTTGAAGAAGAATATAAGAGATTACATTAATTTCAGAAACGCCTTTTCCTTTCATTACAAGTATTATTTATGTAGTATAAAAGTGTAATTAATCAGTAATTAGTACAAAGCACCATGTTTTTTCTTTAAATTTTACTAAAAACATTGAGCATGTTTTACGATCTCAACTAGATTTACTCCTTATATTTTTCAAGTCTGAGTTCATTTTACAGCAAGTAAAATGGGGTGTGTTAGTAAGGAAAATCTCAAAGATTCCTGTTTCTTTGAGATCAGAAAATAACGATTTAGTCACATCAAATGCACTTTCAAAAACCGTTTAATGGAAAAATTTTCTTTTTTTATTATTATTTCAATTTGAATATTTTATATACATATATTTTTTTATTTAGCGTTATAATTACAGACATAATCCAAGCAATACAATTCCACTAACTCAGTAATAAACTTTATTTTTATTCTAAGAAATATAAATACAGTACATTTTTTCGCATTCATTAATTCATTTATAATATTCTAAATACAAAAGGAATGAAAAATTATTTTATACTGTGTAATTTTTTTTATTATTTTTTTTAGTCTAATATTTTTAATGTAGTAAAACGATTATTAAATGCTATAAAATTTGAATATATTAATAAAATGCCACACATTTAGCTATTAGTTGTACAATCACACAAACATACTCTTACACAGAAATTACTTTTATTATTATTATTGTAAAATAAAAGCCTTTCCTTGACTATTGCTTAAAAAAAAGTTTTTGGTTAAATGTGTGTTATATTACTGCAATTACATGAATTTGCCTTCCTATACACTTATACAGAACGAATACAACAAAAAAAAAAGGGTAAATGGCATTGGATGCGATGAGGAAAGAGGGTAATAATCATAATGATAATAATACGATGCGTGTACTTTTCTTCTTTTTTTTTTATAAATGGTCTTTAAGGCAAAAGTAAAGCAAGAAAAAAAGTTTTGTAAGACCATTTATTTTGTTTTAGTTTCAGCATGATTGTACTGTGGTGTGCCATTATTCCAAGTCATATGATAGTATAAAAAATACAATAACGCAAATGTAGTTAAAGGGGGTGAAAAATGGTAAACACTTTCATTTTCATTTATATTCAATTTTTCTTTTTTTTTTACTGTTATAAGTATTAAAATTAACTTAACAGAGTATTACATTGATGGTATGAATGAACAAACATTGTCCAGGTAAAATTTGGATTAGGTTGACTCGGATTAAAGTTTTACTTTGTGCACTTCATATTTGAAGAAATTTTAATAATTATTTTTAGTTTGAGGTGACTTGAGGAATGTTGTAACATATCTCAAAATCATTCTTTATTACAAGAAATACTAAGGAATTCTAAAGGCACTTAGATTAATGAAGATTATATAATAACGTATGTAATATTAAATGATTGCGATTATGTTCAGTCGTCAGTCACTATATTAATATAAAACAAACAATAATAATAATAATCGTATAAAAGTACACCTTACACATTACCAATACTCCCAAAGTAATAACAGAGCATTTAGAATATAAATAAAAAAAAAGAAAACAAATCAAGGAATTTAATATATTAGTAAAACATAAAATATCGCATGTTATTGTACCGTTAAGACAATATGCATAAAACTTTTCTTCATTTCTTTTATTTTAGGTTAAAATGTAATAATAATAATAAAAATATATATATGAGGTAACGAATATGGGTTTTTTAGATGGTATGTTTAATTGTGTCTAATTTTCCAATAAATGTGATACCTAATTATTGCTAATAAAAAATGTGAGAGGCTTGTGGTAATATGTTAAATTTATTTTTTTTTCAGTTAAAACAAAGTGGGGAGTGTACATTCTTTTTGTTCTTTTATCTAATTTGTTTTTAATATTTATTATATTCTTACCTCATTTCTTTATGAAATATTTACATTGATATTGTTAAAAAAAAAGTTTTAGATATAAAAAAAAAATGAATTTGCACGAAACATGAAATATTATGTTACTTAACTATGATTGAATCAGTTATATAGAAAAATTAATGATAATATTAGAAAATAACAAAATGTTGAAATTCCTGAATTTAATCAGATTTGAAGACCAAACTATCACAAAACTTTAGATTAATTATAACTTTGAATTATAAATGAAGGCGTATGAGTTACATCAACAAAATGATAATTATTCGTGATCATATATTTGATTCAAATATAAATTTAATTATTGACGCCATGAACGGAAAATCTTAGAAATTTATTCTTATTGATTACCCAATAGAATATAATCCTTCATCAATTTAATAACAACTTTATACTTTGAAAATAAAAGACTTTTGCTACACACATGCATAAACATAAATTAAATAAACAAATGAAAAGGAAATTTGTCCTTTTTTAATATAAACATAGGTCTTATGAATATCGGTGGATTTAAGTTTAATATACATATTTATGAAAATTAAGATGTTGTGTCTTTACTTTTTTTTTCATCTTTTTTGTCAAAATACATATTCGCGATTTATGTATGTGTTATAAGTTTTTAAATAGGGTTACAACTATTATCATTAATTGTTAAATTGTAAAAAGGAAGTGGATAAATAGATATTCGATATTCTTCACTTTAACAGCTAAACTCCATGGAGTTTACTATGAACCTCATGAAGCTAGAGGTAAACCCAAACATATCTTAAATGGGTACTAGAATGAACGATCACCCTATTGTATATGTTTGCAAATTTCCATCGATAATCACTAATAATCATTATAACAACCAACTACGAATATTAATTTTGATAAAAAAGATGTCACACATTCACTTTCTGTATAATAAAACGACGAAGTGACGCGCCCATAAATTAAAACCAAATGAGCTAATATTTTATATATATGAAAATGAGAAGACACAAAATAAATTTTCTTAATGAATTATTCAGATGAAGATAATTTAAATGAGTCTCTTTATTATGATGATCCGCTTCATCGATAAGGATTTTTTTTTTCTTGACGATTGTCTTTTATGAAATAAAGAGGGACTTAAATAAGAAAAATCTCATATTTTCCTTAACTGAATTAAAAATAGACAACAAATAATAAACATTTTGCCACTATTTAATTCTAACTCATTTGAGCGTGCTTACTTTACAAAAAAAAATAAAGATCTAAAATTTTGAAGTCTTTACATGCTAATTATTACTTTATTCTATTAATTCCATTGAATGATTATCAAGAATCACAAAAATATCCCTTTTTTCATGCCAATTCCAGTAAATAAACTATAAGTAATATTTTTGCAGACATTTTCTGCCCAAATTGGCAACTTATTACTAAAGGGGATGACCTTTTATAATTACCTGTCTCAATTTCGCAAAAGTAAAGGTAATTAATGTGTGTGTGTGTGTGCAAAAATTTAACATCATATCGAAAATTTTCTGTTTCATGCAAATGCAAACAAAAACTAATCATCTATCTTTCAATATTAATATTATTTTCGCTCGTAATTTATGTATCTTTCATTACCTTCGTTACAGCTTTGTATGAAAGGATCCGCATATATATAAGAAGAGAATTTACAACTCCCCAATATTTAATGAACAAATAATAATAATAATATTAATAAAGACAAAAACTTACATACATGTACGATGACCCTTTTATCAACTTACTAAAATTATTATCATCATACCTTTCTTGATGTATGTAAAATTTTACATAAAGTTACATTTTCATTGATTTATCGGGACACGTTTTATGTCGATTTTTTTTTTTGTTATTGAAGACCCAAACCTACCCATCAAGGGAAATACGTACGTGTTATTATTATTATTATTATTAAAATAAGTATGAAACCACAAATAGAAAAAGAGAGTAAATTAAAATATTTATCATCACAAAGGCATTAAAATTTAAGGTAAAATAACAAAAAAATGTAAATTCAATCATCGTTCATGTGTGTAATTTTTTAAAGGTATTTTTTTTTGTTATTATCTCTTTATATTTACAATATTTATAAGGTTTATTAGTTATAGTTCATGTAAAATAATTTATAGTAATAATTTTATAGAAAATGATCAAACGAAATATATTTTTAATGATATTTCATGTGTGTTATCTTCTATAATTTTACATTTTATTCAATATATTGAAATTAATTTAATTATAACAACATGTAATACAGAGAAAAAACAGTATTTTAAATTTCATTTCAAGATTATATCAAAAGAACTTCTTGTGTCTTATTATTAAAAAGACACTATTTACATAATTTTCCACACGTGCAATTCACCGTCCTCTTATACAAAAAATGTTATAAATCTAATAGAGATAAATGTATATGGTGACATTTATTATTCACATTTCAAAACTATTCATTTATTGATCCAATTAGTTTTGTTTTAAATTAATCTAATATTTGCTTTTCAATACGCATTCAATTGATATCAAAATATACATAGGTAGAATTATAAACATGTATGTAGAATATTGCCTTTATTATTGTTATTATTTTAATTTTATATTATAGAAGTAAAATTAATTGTATTAAATCATAGACTGAGAAAATGATTATAATTTGATTAATAATAATATATTATATTATGCTTTCAAAAGTGATGTGTGGGCTCAATAAAGAGTGAGAGTTCAAATGTGTAATGTAGGTATAAAAATATATTGATGACATGGCAAATTATGATAATATTTTAATATAAAAGAATCTAATTGTAATGAAAATGTTAGTACACATATTCGGAAATTTTTAACTATATTTCGAAAGGGGTTGATTCGATTTTACTTCTATACATTTAAACTTTTAGCTTTTTCCTTCCCATAGGATTCTTATATATTTTAAAGTTT
>LN483756.1:0-120305 GCA_900002565.1 Culicoides sonorensis
TTTTTTTTAGGTCCAGCTTTCTGGGGTTTAATAAACCCAGAATGGCATTTGTGTAACAAAGGTCGTAGACAGTCTCCTGTTAATTTAGAACCGCAACGATTACTTTTTGATCCTAATTTAAGGCCTTTACACATCGATAAGCATAGGGTAAGTTAAAAACAACCGCAAAAACTAATTTACTTTCTATAAAATTACCTACATAGAATTGTTGTGTTCACCAAACTAGTTTTAATACAATAATTTTGTTATTAATCAATGTGCCAATAGTATTTGAAGATATATTCAATTTACAAAATTTTCTAAAATTTCTTTGTAATTTAGATACTTTAAAATCGTGCTCATTCTTTTCGCTTGTTAATTCAAGAAAAAAAAATTAAGTTTTAAACTTAATTAATGTTTTCCCGATTATCACAAAATAACGTTGACATACAGTTTTAAATATTTATTAAAATTTTGAAAAATTCAAGTATCAAGAATAAAAATTATATCTTACAGCTGATCAAAATTAGGGAGTCAATTGAAATAGAGCAGTTTAAGTTGTCTGAGTAAAAACAATACCTAAAAAAAACATTGATTATTATTTAATTTTACAGATAAGTGGGACAATCTTAAATACGGGACATAGTGTAATATTTACAGCTGATAATGATACCACGGCTACAAATGTATACGGACCCCAAATTCCAGTTAATTTAACTGGCGGTCCATTGAGTTATAGATATCGATTTAATGAAATTCACATTCATTACGGCCTTCACGATCAATTTGGATCTGAGCACAGCGTTGAAGGATATACCTTTCCAGCTGAGGTAAAGTTTATGTTTTAATTTAAAATAGTGTAGCTATAAATCTAATTTAATTTTTTAATATGAGTAGCGCTAAATATTTGAATTTACGCTTAGTAAAAGCTAAATAATTCTGAGAGCTTTAATTTATTTTTAAACATTCTATCAGAATATTTTGGTTATTAAAAAAATTTCTAGAAAGAAAATTGAAAATGTTTTTTTAGTTTTTACTTCTATTTTTAATAATTACCTTCGTACAAACATACAAAATTATGTTTAACATTTTTTATATATTTGTGTGTAAACAAAATAAATATATAATATCTCCTTCTTGAATCATAGTGTAACCAAATAAATATAGTTTCATGCCAAAGTATAAATTATCCTTTTTAGAAATTTTACTTCTTACGAAACCCTAAAGACTATCGTTAAAACCCCAAAAACAGCAATTTAACAAAACAATGTAAATATAGTTGATTTAAAAAGGACCACATAGATATATATTATAAGTATAAATACATATTATTATGTTAATTCTATTTTCTTATAATTCTTTACCAACATAAAACGCCTTTCTTAAATAGATACAAATATTTGGATATAATAGTCAATTGTATACAAATTTTTCCGATGCATTGTATAAGGCACAAGGTATTGTTGGTGTAGCAGTTTTACTCCAGGTAATTTCCTTTTTCACCTGCCATATTCTTTACTGAAAAAAGCTTTAATAACAATACATCAATTATTAAAAATCAAAACTATGTACTTAGCTGGGTGATTTATCTAATCCAGAGCTGAGAATGCTAACAGATCAGTTAGAAAAAATAAGATTTGGTGGTGATGAAGCTGCAGTACGTAGAATTTCAATAAGAGGTCTTCTACCTGATACTGAACATTACATGACTTATGAGGGGTCAACAACGTCTCCAGCTTGTCATGAAACTGTTACATGGATTGTATTAAATAAACCAATTTATATCACAAAACAGCAGGTAAAATAAAAAAAAAATCTAATCTTTCATTTTAAAATTATGTGTAATTTTTCTTATATTATGCTCATTTATTATGAATTAAATTTATTATGCAAAAACATGCAATCTGTTTTTGTGTAACATAATATGGAGAAAATGTGTATGCTTTGTTAACTTTATCATCATTTATTTGTTCACTATATCATCTCTTTGCATGAAAAAAAGCGTAAAATTTGACTCACAATTTGATTTAACTAATATGGGCCTTGAATGGGATAGAGTTTTTTAAGAACATCACATGTCATAATAATAATAAAGGTATAAAATAAGAATATACAGCGATACAAATATAAATCTTTCAACTTTATTCTGTAAGAAAATAATAATTTGACGCTACCTCTTCAGAAATACACTTTAGATTCTTCCATGTATGACATCCTTGCATATATGAGTTGAGTTTATTTTATTGCAACACTTTCTTCGCGTTCTTGTTCTTTTCTCTTCATTCTATATTAACTCAACGAATGATATAAGAAGCGATAAAATATCCGCATCAAAGCAATATGTTCTAATGTCATATTATATTATTACACTCACACTTTTGATGCTCTAATCAAGTTTATGTAATAAAAAATTAGACGAGAAAATTTCACATTTATAATAATTCATGTAAATAGGATAATAATTGTAATTGGATAATATTTTATATTTGTGTAAGAATATAATAAAATATTAGTTTAACTTTTTTTTTCTTACAATAAGTTTAATCAAATAAAAATTAAATAATGGGATTTAAGAGAAAAAAATACTTTGAAGAAATATACTCTACTATGGCCACTTTGACTTGTTAAGTTTTCATTTTCTTATAAAAAAATTTCTTTTTATTTCACATTTATTTTAGCTTCTTTTTAATTTTTAGTTATTTGGTTTAAGGAGATTAATGCAAGGACAACCAGACCATCCTAAAGCTCCATTAGGAAATAATTTTCGACCACCTCAGCCATTATTACATCGTCCTGTTAGAACAAATATTGACTTTAGATCTAAACAAAATGGTAAAGCTTGTCCGACAATGCATAAAGAAGTTCTTTACAAAGGTAAATTATTTTTTTCTTTGTTTAAATATGCAATACTATTTTTTTATTATAGCAAATAGTTGGAAACAACATTAAACTATCAAGTATCTTCCAATGTTCAATTATTATTACAACAAGTTTAAAGAGGAACCGTACCTACCTGATGCAATTAATGCATTTTATATATAAACTTAATCAAAATAATTTTAGAAATGATAGTAATATGTAGATTCTAAAAGTAGGTAACAAAATATCTTTTTCTTAATGTTAAATCTCATACCGGGAGTATTGTTAATATTATTGTTACAATTTTTTAATTATTGAATAGCTTGAATACAGTGCGATTTTATTATTATAAACCTTACTTTTCATTTAAGATTTTATTATACTTTTTGCTATCAATTGTTCATTACAAGATAAAAATTTAAAATACATAATTAATAGTATATTTGATAAAATTTTTTAAAAGCCTGCGCTCGTTATCTTTCTTTAAACATTTTTTTGTTATCAATTAATTGAATGGCCTATAACTTAATATTATTTACTTTTATCAACGTAAGCATTCAAATCTGAACTATATTAACATGCAATTAAAAAAAAACATATCATATAATGAAATATATGTTACATCGATAATTATGTGTATTGATCCCAACAAAACCAAAAGGAATATAAAAATGAGACTTTTAGGACTGTGTTAATTGAACACACCAATTTGAGTTAATCAAATTCTATAAAACTATACATATCTTGAAAAGATAATAATATTAAATTTAATTATACAAAGTTTAGAAAAACCCACTTATAAAAAATTAAAAATGTTAAACAGAATGCTTTGTTTGTGGCAAAATTTAATGTTCATTGCACACATATATCATACAGCAAAAATATTCGTACAAATATTTTATACTTCATGTATATAAATGTTTGCATTACATTGCAAGGAACGCGTTGTCATATGTCATACATACATATGAAACAACAAATACCTGAATAACTGTGAAACAAACTTACAAAAAAATAGAATTGATAAGCTTTATGTCTTGAATCGACATAGAGCCACAACTATCAATCTTAAAAAAAAACAATACAACAAAAATAAAGTAGAAATACAATGCATCAATGTAAATACAAATATTTTATATAATATTGACAAATAAAACCTACTAAATAAATTAAATTGGTAGATAAATAAAAGCATTCTCCAAACATATTGCTTTTATTGATAAAAAAAGAAACGTTATCAGTATTGAAAAAATACTTTATATATATATATATATATATTATTATATGCTTAAATTATAAATAGAATAGAAATAATAAATAAATATAAAGTTATATAAACTGACTTTGTTTGACTTTGATTAGAAAAATAGTTATATTAGTAAATTTAATTTTACTAAGAAAATGAAACAAAATTACCACAAGTCGCTGAGATCTTTTTCTATTATTTTATAAAGAAAAACAGCTAATAATAAATCGATTTTGGTTTGACATATGAGCAAAAGAAACTGCTCACCATTTAATAAGAAAATCTCAGGTGGTGACAAGAAATTTATTATATCATTGTAATTCGTTGTCAAACTTAATTGTGATTTATGAGAATGTTAAAAAAAATCTAAACAGATATCTGATTGGCTACGTAACTTAATCACAACTTAATTCTAAATCTTAATCTTCTTACATTTATTTCTTTTGTTTACAAACAAAAAGAAAAATACATAAAGTAGGTAAGTTGTTTTCTCTATGGCTTCAACAATTATTGAAAATGTTAATACTTGCAACATTAAACCAATTTATCCATCTGAACTATCAACAAATAAACAGTTGACACGTGAGTAAAACCTATTATAATTATTTTGTACCACGTATCGTCAAACACTATGAGATTTTTCTCAAAAAAAGAGACTATCATTTCAAATAGCTTGTGCATGACATTTGAGGCGCTTTCTTCTCATTAAACATGCCATAAATTCTTTAAGCTATAAAAAAAATTCTTGTATTTCCATGACTTGTTGTATTTACAGAAAATGACCAAATAAAATTTGTTGTTTTGCCATCGAAAATATTTTGTTTTAGTTTTTTTGGTTTATATCTTAGTCATAAGAATATTTTAAGTATATTGCTCGGAAGGCGATTTTCTTCTTTAACTGTGCTACTATATATTATGTCATTTAGATTAACCATAAAATAAAATAAACGCTTTCTCATACAAAAATGAACATAAGTAGTCAACTATACCGTCAAGAATGTCACCTTAATTTAATTTATTACTATTAAATGCTTAAATTATAGTTAAGGGAATAAATGTGGTCATAAATTGTGATATGGGTAAATTGCAGTTAGATGTAATTGTAGATCTTGTGCGACAACAGTTCTTTTCATTATCCATGATCAAAACATTTTTTTTTTAAATTGGAATACATCTAAACGTTATCAGTACTGCATTAGTTCTTTATCTCAAAATATTAAAATTGATAAGATATGAAACTATATTTTAAATAAAACATTTTAGATTATTCGACAAGTATACTGAACACCTTTCAAATATATTTTAAAAATTAGAGTAAAAAAAATGAATCTTAAAATTATTATAATCATGATAATAGTTTTTTTGTTTCAACCTGTTTTTTCAATTAGAATCATATGGCTAAGCTTTAAATCAAAATTAAACGAAATTGAAGAAAATATACACCAAGGGCGCTTGATGTCCACTCCAGAAAAAACATGTCCTTTCAATTTCAATGCCGATTCTAAAGGAAGATGCAGAAGGAGAATCGCATGAGAAATAAAAATTATGATAAAAAATTGTAAAAGTAAAAATAGCAATGAGATAGAAAAAAATAAAATAACATTTGAGAAAAATATTTTAAAAATTAATTAATAAAAAAATTTTATTCAAACAAGTATAATTATTTTTAACGTTAATATTTTTAAAAAAGATTTCGTTATTTTAAAAAAGAGTCTCATGAAAATGAACAGGACCTTTATTCTTTTTTTATATTTAGAAAGAGGTACTCTTTTAAAGAGAACATAAAATTACAATTCACAGTATGAGTAGAAACGTGCTTGGATTTTATATTACAAAATATGAGGGAAAGTTAATCATGAAGTTAAGAAAGATTAGCAGTTTTCACATAAAATATAAGTAACATTATTTGGAAACCCTAACTTTAGAAAGGTGAAGCAAGAATTTCGATTTAAGCAAGCAATCTTATATTATGTCAACAGATAAACTATTTTTTTCTTACTTTGGCTTTATTTTTATTTTTTTGACCGAGTGCTTTCCAATGGCATTTCTCTCACATGAATGTTTATTTACACGAGAAATGCTCTAAAATAAATATATTTACAAACTCATCATTCTCACTAGAAACTCTTATTATACAAAATAATATGAAGAAAACCTAACGAATATGGAAGCGATGATGGTTAATGGGCTAATAGACGAAGCTCTGACCAAATTGCTGACGGTGCTGTTTTTCTACACAAAAATAATGTAGCCTACCAAATTACGTTAAGCGACGACAAACCAATATAAAATGTGTAAAAACTTGAGGTCATTTTTTTTACACTAAAAGTTAGCCACAAATCTTGCTCATTCATTTCCATTACATTTATTCACCACACAGTAATAATATAAAATAAATGATGAAAAATATCTTTTTCACTTTATTTGGCTAAAGCTCAGCCTTAAGAAGTATATTCTCCTTTGAGTAAAATAAAAATAATAACTATATTGTTCTTTCAAAATTAAAACTCATGGTTCTTTTGGTATCCTTTTCCTAATTTGCAGAGTTATGTGAATTGTAGATTTTTTTTACATATAGCAAAGTATGTTATACTATAAATATGAAAAGTTTTCTTATTTAATAATAAAAGCAAACAAAAAAAAAAAACAATAATTAAACTTTTTTTATTTAATGTTTATCAAAACAGAAATAAGTGTGTTAGCAAGACAAGGTATATTCCATCAACTATGTTATTGTTAAGAATTATCAAATGTGAATCATCAAATATTTAATGTTGTATTCAACATATTTAACGAAAGTTAAAATTAAGATCGTATACCTAATCTGAGTCATTTTAAACTTATCAAAAATGAAATAAAGAAAAAACAAAATGATTTTATCATTGATTTTTATTTCTTTTTCGATAAGCAGAATAAAATGTCCCTTGATGGTAATTTTTAGCAGGTTTTTTTAGAACCGTTAAAATTACAACATTTTCTGACACAGTACGAAAATTTAACTTAATTCAATGTGAATAATGTCACAAAATTTATTTACAATCGAATTGCATTTATACATGTGTATAAAAGAAATTATTTGTCCTTAAATAAATTAAAAAGGCATGTCACGTCCCAAAAATATGGTTAATACTTAATATTGATTGTTCACCTAAGGCAGTTACAATTTCAGTAAAAAAATACATTGTTTCATATGTAAAAAAAATCTTAAATCAATCAATGTTGAAAAGTGGAGAAAATATATTTTACTAACAAAATTAATATTGGAAATAATTTTTTTTTTACTAATCCAAAGAATCATTTTCTCTTGACCATTTTCGTTAATCTGAATTGTATTTTTTTATACCCTAATATAAGCTAAAAAAATTAAACTAAATTCATATTTGTATCCGCCTTGATATCGATGTATTAAAGATCGAAGAAACACAATTCAACAGTAGGCATTTATTTGCCTCTTAGTTTGAATCAAATATTTTACCGATAATTAGAATGATGAGAACATGTTGACAAAAGTAAGAAGAATATTTTCAAAACAGTAAAGTTTTCTATTGTTTGTCGAATTCTTAAATAAAAGTAATAGGATTTTCCCTAACAACATATTTCACATAAAACTTTCACTACTTCGCTGTTTTTATTGTTATGAATTAGAAGGTACTCACGTACATACATAGGCAATTTTTGGAATTGTTTGAATGTTTTCTGATTGTGTGTTAAAATCACACTTTGTTAAATATTGGCCTTTCATACTAATACTTAAGTTACGACTCCCAGTAGGTTTAAAATCATCATAAAAAATAAAATGAGCTTTTACATTAAAGTAACACAGTTTTTAACACACTGTCTTATTTAGTTGTTGTCTAAATATTTTATACAAATTGTGTAAAAAGAAAATGTGAAAATTAGAATAATAAAAAAATGCAATAAAATTCTAAAACTTTTAATAAGCTTGTTAGAATTTAAAACAAATAACGACCACATGAAATAGGTGTCAGGTGTTCTGTAGGCTTTGGCTTGCACAATGTTCATTTACTATGGATGATTAATAATTTTTAGCACATTCACCATTGATTTAAAAAAAGAGTGTATGGTGGACAATTATGCCGTCCATCTATCCACCTTTGTCAACTTGTATACAAAGCCTCTTTGGAAAATTTGAATGGATAGATTAAAATTTTAGAAAATCGTAAATAAAAAAAAATATTTTAAATATGTGCGTATTTTTTTGATTTGAAATTTTTAAAGACACAATTCTAAAGACAGGATGTTCAAGTTTATAAGTCTTCTTACACTTGAATATTATAAAAAATTTCTCTGGATTTCACTTTTGTTTTACAAATAGTTGCCGTAAGGTTTGTAGATTTAGTTTCCTTCTATAAAAATGGTGCAGTCTATGTATGGATATGCGCTCGTATTTATCGTGCACTATTACGTTCTAATTTTTTTTTGTTTAAGTTCGATGAATTTATTAACTAAAAAAGTCATCGCAGAAAATCTAAGTAAAAGTTGGTGAACCAACGTTTAAAATAATTTTTTGGTATTCAATTTTAAAACTCTCGTTTGTCCAACGATCTGTTCATTTACGTAGACACACTCAACTCCAAAAGGATGACTAATTCTGAGAACTTATACTGATACTTACTTTCTATATTTTTAAGAAAGAAATTTCTCGGTTTTTCCTGTTAAATTTCCAGCCTCTTTACTCCTCTCATATACACTCCTATTTGCCTTGTTAATTATTTTTAACATTATTTCCCATAAGTAAAATATTTTATATTTTTAATTTAATACTAATTTTCGTCCATTTATTTAAAAAGTAAATCAATTTTTTAAATAACAAATCTTCAATATTTACATCAAACTTTTCTTATAAACCAATTATATAAAACAAAGGATCCATTTTAGAAACCCTTGATGGCCTGTAACTAATTTCAGCTTTTTTAACTAAACGTAGCCTCATGTTTCTCGAAAGTTTTCATATATGAATTCTTTCTTATATGAAAACGTTAGATTTTAAAGTAATCTTCAAAATTGCTGAATGTTTTTAACGTTATAATATAAAAACACGAATTTTTGGCCGTACACCCTTGAGAGCAGTGTTTTTTTCCCAATTTTTTGTCATTGTCAAAAATGTCACTCTATTTATGCTGAACAAAGTTGCGATACATCATTTTTCGATTTTGGAGTGAAAAACCGATAAAAAATGACTAACTTATACATACCACTAACTGTCATTTCTAAATGTTTGATTTTAAAAGCAATTGATTGGGAAAATAAAGATGCCGTAAATAAATATTTTTTATTTAAGCAGTAGGGCTCATGTCTCGCTATTATATTTTTATCAACACCACTTCAAATATATACATAACTAATAGGAATAAATTTCCATTCAAAGTTAGATGGCGCAATTCATAAATAGAAAGCGTCATCTCTTATTTAATATAATTTTTACAAATTATATTTTGCATTAATATAAACTCGTTTTAATTAAGCACAAAAAGTTTCTAATTCATCCAATTTTTATTTAGAAGTGTCTACGTCGTTTTGTACATTTTTCCTTGGCTTCTTAACAGATTTATAAAAATCTCTTTTATAATCCGCTAGAGAATATTTCGTTTGCTACAATCAAATAAGTTTTAAATATGAATTATTTGAATATTAAATATTGGTAAATATAACGTACGTTAAACGCATCATTCACTTCTATTCTTAATAGTTTCTGTAATCCCCTAAAATTCCTGTTTAAAATACGACCTAACTCCTTTCGTGAAATTCGATAAGTTTCAGTTGTTGTTTCATTTGTAACGGAAGTTTCTGTAACTGATTTGGGCTGGAAAAAAAAATAATTTACATATGTAGAATTGAAACTTTATTATTTAATTTAAATTAATTACTGGCTCAGTTGCTGTGTCAGAAAAGCTATTATTCAGTAGATCTAAAATTGACTGTAATGTTTTGGTGGTGTCTGTATACTGTTCATATGCCAATTTTCCCATTTGAGCAATACCACCAAAAAATCCAAACTTTTTGTCCTTGACAAATCGTTTGTCTCTTGCATCATTTATTTGATCTGTCTAGTTAACACAATTATTAATATCGAAAATTAATGTAAAAGAAGTAAAAGCAAACCTTTTCAGACTTTATGAATGAAATATTCAAACTTAAAAATATAAACAAAAATGACACAATTTGAATACACAGCCTCATATTTCTTTCAGATATAAAATGTTTCAACGTATTTTTTCAATAAACAAATTCTTTTGTCAGAGTACACTTTTAAAACATTCTGTTAAGCAATTCACTTTTCATTGAATATAAAGCATGATTCAAGGTCAGTTTAATATTTATTGTAAATAAAATTAAATATAATAATTCAAATTCACATTTGATCATTTAACAATTTTAAAAACTTTTTTCACTTTTTTCTGTCAACAAAAATAAAAATTTTTATATTTTTTAGTAAAACATTTACTTTTGTTTTTTTTTTTTTAATTTGATAATCACAATATTTCAGCATGTACTTCCACGTTTTATTTCTATTGCACTAAAACTACACAATAACAGCCTCCTTTCATACCAATTATTATTATTTAATATATTACAACATAACAAAACTTTCCTTTTCACTTACTCTAAATGGCTCTTAAGCAATGTATTCACTCTGCCTCATTTTGTGTGAGTAATGAATATTATGAGTAAACTTATAAACAGTGCGCATAAACATGTTATTTTTTATTACAGTAATGACTTGTATGACTTGATTTTTAGTATTTGAATATTTTTATAACATTTGGTAAAAATGTTTAATTTTAGCAAAACTGCTTTTCGAACATAAATTTTATTCACTTTTGCCCACTGTTAAACTATTATAGTCAATGCAATACATAACATACAAAAAATATCTGAGACGAGGTTAGTGGTTATAAACCTATTTAAGTTTGTGCTCATTTTACTTTTGATATTACTACTACCAACCAAAAAACCTGTTGAAATAATTCACCTTTAATATTTGTGCGAATTTATATGATTACCAGGAATATTGAAAATCTTAATTAATCCATATCCAATAATATTAGTTATAATAGAAATTTTTACTATTTAATTTTCAATTCAAACTTTGAGGCATATGACTTTGAATTTTTTTATCAAAAGCTTTTATTATGTTCACCTAATCAAATTGAGTTCATAAAAAAAATCAAGAAGTGATGTGATGTTCAAATTAAAAGAAGGGGTTACGATTTATTAATATAAAATAGAAAGATTTCAATATATTATCATTGCTTATGTATTTAATTTGACTCATATATATAAAAAAATATTCATGTATTGTTAAAATTATTAATGTTAAAAATCCATACTAGTATGAACAAAAAAATTTGAACGAATAAGTTATTGTGAGTGCATTATTCTTCATTGATAGGACAACTTGGAGTTATAAAATGCATAAATTTTTAAATGCCATTGTTTTTTTCATATTTTTTTTAAAAATTTCGAAAAGTTTTCCCATAGAAGAAGAAGCAATAATAGATAGGAATAAAGTAGCACTCGACATACCTAGTGAATTGTTAGGATCATCTGCATCTATAACTCTGAAATTGTCAACTTTCATTGGAAAATATATTGAGGTAATTTGAAAGTTATTGATCAATATGTATGATAATTAAGTTAAACTATTTCAACAGAATTCTGCAAGAAGAAAAGCAAATGTATTGCAAATTTTAAATCCACTGTTTGGAAATTCTCTTGACATAAAAATTCCACCGAAATCAAAAACTAGTGAAGCATAAAATTTTACTCACAATGGATCAAATCAATAATTAAATAAAAAGTAACATGTTCATTTTAAGTATTACGATTTATTTTACATTGAAGGCTATTTAAAATAAATAATTTTTTATCACCCATTTTAAACTGACGTAGACTAAAAAACAAGTACCGGTAAAAAACATGAATTTATAACTTGAATATAGCATACTATTATAAATACTTAACTCTAAAATATTCTTAGAACAGAAATTATTACATTCATTTAAATATTTAATTCTTCTCAATGTCAATATTCAAATATCATTACTTTCGGTTGAGGTTGTTGGTGGCGGATTTTCGATGGTTAATGAATTCTTGAACAGAGGTTGTACAATCCAAAAAAAATCAGCAGTCCGTCTAGCCGAGTTCTAAAAATATGTTGTACTTAAATATTTTCATGTTTTTTAAGTAAAAAATCATACATACCATTATAAAATCACCCATTAATTTTGAAACATTTGTTACAAGAGTAAACGAGTTTCCAAATAGTTCATCGGGTACTTGCAATGAGACTTTATTACGGTCAAAATCAGGTGTATCATCAGTTGTTGTACTCAAAGGGTTTTTAGTTGGTTTTATTCGTTTATTGCTATTACTTGAACCTGTTATGACCTTCACAGCACTTGCTTTACTTGCCTTCAAATGAAACAATAAAATAATTATTAAATAGCTGACCAACCATTTAATTTTTTAAAATAAAATTAGTTCATAAATTATCCTTTTATCAATTCACTCAGAAAAAATAGTACATGTATGTTGATTTTTTTGGTTAATCTCTAACTTTAAACATAAAAAAATCAATGCTCATAAGCTTTTACCTTTTCTTATATGTTTATAACTTATAAGACAACAAAAAGTTTTAAATCATTAAAAGTTGAATTCGGTATTTTCTGTCTGTTTAGGTAAAAAATCAAACAACCAAAGCTTTTTAAATATTTTATTTACCAAATCCTATAAGTTTTTATAATATTTTCTCGTAATTTCTAGGAAAAATGTTAGATATAAATATATACAAAGTGATTATTTACAAAAATTGAGCTTAATATATTTAAACGAAGCAAGAAGTATGAAAGAACAATTTGAGCATTTCACAGCCAATTTAGAAAATGAGTAAGGACTATGAATAAAATTTTATTGATTGAGCTACAAAAAACTCATTATCAAAATTAATTGAAATCATCATCTTCATCACTAGATAGACTATTAGAGCTAGCGCCAGAATTTGCTGATGCACTCGAGCCACTTCCGCCTGCTAGTAACGGGCCACTTAATCTTAAAAGACTACTGACAATATTACCAAGACCTCCACCGCTACCACTGGAGTCAGAATCACTGCCAGCACCACCTGAACTACTTCCCAAAAAGCTTCCACTTAAGCTGCCAATTTTTCCTGTGATGGCAGTGATTTTTGGTGTGATAACACCAGATATTAAATCTTGAAAGTTTCCAATTGGTTTGGGTGTTTCAATGTTGTGCTGCTTGTTCTTTTCAATATTTTGACGATCCAAAGTATCAATGAATTTTGTTTTGGAGTCAATTAACGAATTCAGTTTCTACATGATAAGATTGAATGAATAATGCACACACAATTCCACATAAACATACAGTTTTAAAATATCATGCAAGTCTTTATTATTAACTTACCCCAAAAACAAATCCGAGTATAGCATTTTTACTCTGAAGAACTGGTTCAACAAGTTTACGTTTCTCTCTAATTGAACCTTCAGCTGTTTCATCCTAAAAATTTTAATAAATTCAATAACATAAAATTCTACATTTACATATTATTCAAAGTCGAATTAATAAAAATTAGTATAAAACAGCCGAAACTGATTTTAAAACAACATTAATTCAAATCAACCATTGTTTCATAAATAATTATGAAGTGCATTATAAAAACTTTTATAATTATATTTTAACTTATGATTATGCTTGTATAATATTATAAGAAGGTTGCAGGTCTCACAAAAAACACATTTAAAAGAAGGCCAACAACTTTTATGTTTAAAATTGTACATGTATGATTTTACATTGTTGTTTAATTAGGAATAAATTGAGTTAAAAAATCTTGCAATTTATTAAAATGTAAACTAAATTTTAATATCATTGATATTTTTCAACTTTATTTTAATCGAGTATAAAATTTTGCAAGAACTTAAAAATTCTTTTTTTCTTGTGTTACTTTATATAAGACAATTCACTCAATAATTACCTCAGTATATATTGGACTAATTTCTTCATCCTGTTGATCACTTACATCTCGTTTTAATCTATTATTAGGCGCCCCATAAATAATTTGGCAAGCCACACAAAGTATTGTAATGTATATAAAAATAGGTGTTTTCATTATTCAACCTGAATAAATTTTAATTCGAATAAAATAATGTAATGTTTCTTAGTGAAATTTTAAATTACTACTGCTTAATTGAGATATATTTACTATATTTATTTTGAAACAACGATGTTTTTGTTGTACTCTCAACACCTAAATGAAAGAGTTTGCTTATTATATTTACGTTTGAGAGCTTATTCAATTTGATGTTGAGCTTCGTACTAAACTTACTTAAACTTACAGTAATACTACCAAAAGATATAGTAATATTGAAAACAAGAGTGGGATTTAGTTTTTTGTTCATATCTACCATAAACGAAATCAAGAGTATTTTCGTGATTACTGGTTTTGTAGTACACACACACATACGCACATAAAATATTTATAATAATATGAGTACTGTGTAACTATTTTTTTGGTTTATTAACAACGCTATGAAGGTCTAAATGAAAGAATTCATTGAAAAAAAAATTAAATTATATTTAAGTAGCTCTTAAATATTAAAAGAAAACAATCTAGAATGTAATTAATCTTTAAAATCGAAAACTAATTAAAGCTTGTTTAATATTAATAAGTATTAAACCTATTGAACGAATTAAGGCAATATTTAAGGAACTCTTAAAATAAAAACTAATAGAAATAATTTATATTTTGAGAGACATACGCTGTATGTTTAACAAAAACACCTCGTTTAATAAAAGATCATTTTAGCTAATAATAAACTCTCTGAATTGCAGGTCAAGGAGTTACAAACTTTTTTGTTGCAAATAAACTCTTTTGGAAACAATATTACACAAATATAATCATTAAATGATAATAAGAGACTAAAAGGTTATGTAATTGAGATTATTCAGGATAAACATCATTATTTATGTACTTGATCTATTGTAATTTGTAATAAAACAATATCAAAATTTGTGTCACTTATGTTGAGTCTAATTATTAAAATCGACAATGAAACATTTTTTTATTCATTTATTTCATTTCGTTACTTAAATCATCTTTTTAAAGTTCATTCCACATTAACTCAAAACCAAATTTATCTACTATTTACGCAATAAATTATACCTTGGTAAATAATCAAAAACATGATTTTTATAATTTTTTCTAGTTTAGGGGTCAAGTCAATAGGTTAAAAGTTAGGTTTTAAATATATAAGAAGTTCATTTATATATATTTTTTTTTGACTTAACATTTTATTAAAATAACCTAGAAATTTAAAAATAAATTATATCTATTCTTTTGTGAAAGCTGTTGTTAACAAGTAGACCTTGTTCTAGATTAATGTTTAACTCATGTAATAAAATGTACGTATACTTATTGATAAAATAAAACATAAAAATCACTTTTTAATTAATCATAAATGAGTTCATTAAATACAATGAATTTTTATCATGACACTTTTCACAAGTCCACTTTAATTTCTTAAATTTACTTTTTCAAAAATTCTCATTTGATACTTCTTTTAAAATGTTCAAACTTTTTTTTTGAATAAAGAAGACTTATAAATATGTTGAAACTTAGAACTTAAGATAAATCTATAATAAGTATTATTTTACTTTTTGTTTGTGAAAAAAATAACGTCCGAAACAAACTTGATGTCTATAGTCACTGATTTAGTAATAAACTATTTCCTTGTTAAATAAACATATATACAACTTTCTTATATGCATACAAGTCTTCAAATAATATGAAAAAAAAATTTCTCTTCAATAATTAAAACAAAACACTTTTGAATTATTTGTCATGAATTCATATTTCATCGTCTGGTTATTTCGTTCGAGGAATTTTACCAAACAAATTTGACTTGGTTTTCCTTTAATGTTTTCATAAAATATTGCTTTTTTTGGAAAAAAATATTAGAAAAAAGAAATTAATTTATAGCACTTCTTTTTTTGTTTAAACATTAAATAAATAAATGAAATTTACTAAATTGATTTCTCTGGTAATTAACTCATTAATAATTCTGGACAATAAGGTATTTCTGGTGCTTATTTTTTTTTTATTTATATTGATTCTTACACAGTTACTTCCTTGTTGTTTTTAGTATTCTGGTTATTTCAACTTAAGTATATTAATGTAAACATATTTTTGAAGGATGACAAGTAATTGTTTTCTTGTCTTAATATAACAAAAAACAAATCATAAGGACAGAAAAAAATGCACTAAACTTTTTATATGTGACATTATGCAAACTTTATTCATTTTACAGAACTTATATAAAAAAAGATATTACCTTGACTTTCACTTTTCTTTGAAAGGTTCGAATGGTTTTTGCCAAAATAAAATGTATTGTAATTGTATTCATGAAAGAGACTTAAAATTGCATTGAAAGCTAATGAGTATAAAACTTTGAAAAAATTATAGATGAAAAACGCTTAAACTAATAGTAGCCTCCCTGAGTTTCAGCAGGAGGCTTTAAATCAGCATGATGATGTGAAGAGCTACCTTTAGATATTTCAGACGATGAACCAGACAATCCTGCAGAGCCTTCACTTGATCCTCCTATTGAACCTAAAATTGCTTGAACAATTAGATTAACAATACCAGCAACGGCGGAAGATATAATTTTTCCAATGAATGAAAACGAGTCTGATCCATGCTAATAAAAAAGGTATTTTAAAAATTTGTTTAAGAAACAAAAATAACCGTTAATGTTCTTACACTTTCTCCTTCTCTATCATCAGAAGATTTACCAAGTCCTTCATTAAGACCTTTGGCGAAATTATCAAGAAAAATATCTGGTCGAATAGGTGCATCCTTAAAAAAAATTATGAATTAAGTGATTTACAATTGAAGTTCATAATAATACTTCATCGTCTGGATCTGCACTTAATTTTGCTAGAGTACCTCCTAAAAAGTTTCCAATGAACAGACCATTATTGTCAGCACCACCTCCCCCCTTTTATAAAGTTTTAAAGTATACATTTTATAATGAAACTAATAATATTTTATATCACTTACGCTAAGTCCTTCAAGTGCAGCTCCCAAGTAGTTAGAAAACACCTGTAAAATTAATCTTCTAAATTGTTTTCAACAAGAATTGATTAAAGTTTAACTTACCTTGCCAACATTTTCATCCGCTATTATGATATAAATAAATATAAATAATAATATTAGTTCTGATAAAAATCAAATTTTATAATGATCAGAAAATACTCTGGAGCAACAATGTCACAGATACTTTGAAAATAGAACTTTATTTGATATTATTAATAAATATTTCGAGTTTTACCTCCTAAAAGTCCTCCAATCAATCCCGTTCCTGTACTAATTAATGACTCTATGTCAAGACCATCTGGCTAAGGTTATAGATTTGTTTAAATTTCAACACATTCATTTACAAGAGTTTTTAATATAGCAAATTACTCACACCAAATATATTTGTCACAACTCCAGAAACTGCCCCTATTATAAAATATAACGTTTAAATTATTTTAACTTTTGTTCATAACTTTTATAATTTTCAATGAAAATAAATTAGACTCTTATTCAATCATACCTAAAAGAGCTCCAACATCACTTCCCATGTCTCCTCCACTTAAACTAGCTATTTTGGAGTAAAAGTTATTCATGAACTTGAAACTTTTAAAATCAATCACCTATTAAACCAGCCAAACCACCAGGACCTGATGATTCTTCAGATGATTCAGATTCACTTTCTTCTTCTTCAATTTGATTCTCATTTTCTTTTTCTTTTTTTTCCTATGTCATTTTATTACTGAATAATAATAATATTAAATGATATATTAAATAGAACAATTCAAACCTGATTTTCAAACTCTTCTACATCATCTTCTTTTGTGTCTTCTTTACGTTTGTTTATACGTTTCATCTAATTTTTATTAATTGTTTTAAATATTATTGAAGGTACTTTATATATTAAATAAAAAAATAATTACTCACATTTGTAGAATATATCCAATCATTATATTGATGAAATAAAAGCGGATATATAGATGGCGTTATAAGATAAGTCTGAGCATCTATTTGATTCGGTACTTTGTCTACTACATTGGAATTTAAAACTTTTGGTGATTTTTCATTAAATATCTTTATTTCAGACTCTTTTTTTTTCTTTTCTGTGCTTTTAAAATATTCCATGGTGACATCAACTATTTTTTTTCGGTTATGCCTCATCCCTTCCAAATGCTGATCAATTCGTTTTTCTAAATGATTCATATAACTGTGAATATCCAAGATATCTTTTACTTCTTTTAATTCTAATGGCATTTCAAATGTTTCATTTTCTATCTAATTATAAATAAAAATAAAATTACAAAACAAATCATTCGACTATATAAAAATTATTTGGTACTTAAAATTAAATATTGTTTTGGTTAATACTTACTTGTGAAACATTTTGATTTAGTCCTGACATAATAATCTTGTATAATAAGTCTAATGCTTTCCTATCTCTTTTAATAATATATTCTATTCTTTTTATTTTATGTTTGTTATCAGTTAAATCCGTGTTGTTTACATTATTTTTCACATCATTCAGAATGTTATAAAGATTTTCTTTCATTTTATTTTCTGTAGATATGGTTCCCATTAACATGGCAACTGTAGTTACATTCTTTGCATCTCTTTTGTTAATTTTCTATTTAAATAAAAAAAAAAATTTATTTAAACTTTAAACTTAAACTATTTTTTCTACTAACTGAATATAAATCTTTCAACTTTTCCATATCAATTGAATTATTTCTATCGAAACTTTTTGTTATTTTGATCTTTGACTGATATGTTTCTAAAATCAATAATATCAACAACAATAAAGAGTATGGATTAAAATTTCTCATTTTTTATTGATTATTTTTTATATTGAAAAAAAATATTTATTAAACTTATTTATTGGCTTAAATCTGTATTGTAACTAAAGCAAAAAAATCAAAGTTATCATTTTATAAAGTTTTATGTCAATTCAAATAATGATACAACAAAGTAAAGGTATATAATTTGCTGGGCATAATAACATATTAATTGTATCATCTTTATATTATATTGAATAACTAACATTACTTGCTATGATTACGTTAGTTTTATTTTATATCAAAGTAAAAAATACATGACAAATCCCAGAAAAAGTATTTTTCTCTTAATTGTTTTGGATTGATTGAACTTGAAGCTACAACATTCTCTGACTTAATGTAAATGATATTATAGAATTATGATAAATTTTAGTCCACATCAGTTCATTTTTTTGAAGATGTATTCCATTCCGTCTGTCCAAATTTAAATCAATTGTTGGACTTAAAGAACATGCAGTGTTTGATGATGAAAAAAAATAAAATGAATAATAAAAATAATATATATTTCAAAAATTTGTCAACTTAATATTAATAGTGAACCTCTGGAATGAAAAATGATTAATTTTCCATTAGGTTTCTGTCAAATATGACTTACCAACTCTTTCATTGAAGTCTGAAACTTTGAAAAAACATTCATTTAGAAATAGTTGAAAATAATTTTATTTCAAAAAGTAATTGATAAAAAATAGAATTAAGTTTTATCAAAGCGTTTAACTTTTTCTTTACGAGTGTTTTCACGAGTTTAAATACGCTTGTCTAAACTCGAGAAGGCACTAAATTACAAGATTTAAACTCTTGGAAATTTTTTTTAATAGTTTTTACTCGTTGAAATTATGGTTCACCGTTTAAAACTGTAGAAAATTTGTTAATGAGTGGGCTTGTTAATGAGTGCCTCCACGATCCTTGATCAAGCGTTTGAAACTCGTATACGCGTAATCAAACTTCAGCAAAGTGACATTTTTGATCACTAAATTTTAAACTCAAGTTCAAATATATAGTAGATTTTATTTTTGATTATGAGCATTATCAGAAAACCCACATCTTCATATTCAAATTATCATAGGACACATCTTATATATCCTTATGTGCCCAATTGTTTCAAACTATTTCATTTCAATTATAAATAATATTAGCTATAAAATGTCTGTAGTCGACAATCCTGACCTAGTAAGTATGTTGAAAATAAAAGTGTATTTCATTTAGCTACCTATGGTTGATCTCGTAATGAAAAAGTATGTTTATTTCATTTACTACTACATTGAAAGTGATAATAATTTTGCAGCATTCAAGTTTTTTTTAAAAGATTTAACTAATACTTTAATACAAAATTACACATACTTATGTTATTTATAATATATATATATATATATCTTCTCAATTTGCTTGATTCCCCACTCAGGAAAAACGAACTTAACAACATACGGTATAGTAAATAAATTGTTTCCTCCAAAATTTACGAACAAAAATAATTTTCACACTACCACAACATGCTATTAACTTTGTTTAAGCTTTTCGTACTAATGTTCAGTCTTATTTAATCATTCAAAACAGTCAAGTCGAAGCAAATACTTTATAACCAAATAATTATTACTTAACAATTATACTTGTTTTATATATATATATATATATATATCAATTAAGCAACAAGGTCTTCTTATACCTTAATTATAATATTGTATAGAGTTGTGTTACAATTATTTATTCAAATCATGTTTTGCGCAAAACATTAAAATTGATTAAAAAATAAATTAAATTTATTAATGGAAAATAAAAGTTAAAGTGTCAAAACTATTTAAAAAAATACAAAATTATTAGAGAATTAAAACAGTAAGTCTTAATGAAAAGCTTTTATATTTTAATATTGTTAAAAAATCTTTCCGCTTCAGTGATAATTTATACAGACTTTTGCAATTATATTATTAAAATTTACAATGCAATAATGAATAATAACATGAAAATAATAAGAATGGTACAAGAAATTTCATTTTATTACTAAATTAACAGTTTTGAAACAATTCAATACATATGGAATTGAATACTTGTTTTATACAAGGCAGTTAATCAACTTTTATGTCCTTATAAAATAGGACACACGTACTTTTCCAATAAAACTAATATATTCATATATACCATTAAATCACAGTATCTATTATATTTAAATGCACGTATAACATTGTAGGCCAAAATGATTTCACATAGAAATACTTCATTAAGTTTAATTTTTTTTTATTTAGATATTACGTTCCTGAAATCAACTTACAAGATGGCTATAAAAATTTTAATCATATTATATTTCATGTGTATGGCAACGGCAATTCCTGTTCCTGAAGAAAAACCAAAATCCATAGAGCTGTTAAAAATACCCCTCAAAGGGGATAAGGTAAGTTTTTTGCTTTACATAGCATTTAAATCTATCGTTTATTAAGTTTGCTCGAATATTTCTATTTCGAGATCTACAATTTTTGAACGACTCACATTTTTTTTTAAAAAAGGAGTTGAAAGTAAAACTTTATAATAAAAAACCGTTGTTAGTTAATGAACGCCAACTTCTCTTTATTGTCTTAGTTTTTTATTATAATCATACATACCTATGTTTCTCACTAGTGTTTCATGAATTTTAATTTTTTTAATGTTTCATCATACATTATAAATGCAAATATTACGAAAAAAAACACCTAAAACTAAACCATCTGAAACTAGTTAACTAATATATATTTTTTTTCAGGAATTAGATATACTAACACTGGGCGATGAAGGCACTTTAAAGGAAAGAAATAAAAGAACAATTGGAGTACTTCGAGAATTATTTCCAGAACTGTCAAAGGTAAGTCATATTGTTTAACAAAAAGATCATTAATGCCTTTTTCATCAGAATAACCTATTTTTATCTACTTATGAGACAATAAGTTTTATACCTCGTGAATGTTTGCCTAAATTTTGATTATGTTCATATAATGACTGTTTCACCTTTTTGTCGCGACAATATTTATTGAAAGAAATGACCGAACTCAACGTAATTTTGTCGTATTGTTACTGACAAAAATACACATTTACACAGACAGATATTTCAATTCATACAGTTTGCTTTATAATACAAATGCTTATGAACAAACAACTTAATACAATTAAACAACTCGCAGTTGTAATGAAATCGAAAGTTGTTTTGGCAGTGTGTCTTAACTCAAAGGCCAACTGTAATTATAAAAAAATGGTCCATAAAATGTTATGAAAGCTATTGAAATGCACTTTGCTAAAGTTATGAAACCGAAATTTTGGTTTATTGAACTTAAAATCCAATATCTCAGAACTTCATTCTTTCTGAATTTACTAAAAATAGGTTTAAAATAAAAAAAAGAAAAATATATATATTTTAACTTAATGAATAATAAATTCAAACCTGTATGAAATACTACTATTACTTTTAATATATATATACTTAACATTATGCTATTATGTTATTATGTAACATAATTACAATTTTAAAACAGCATTGACTATGAAGAAGCTCAGTTACAAACGAATATGTTTATATTATAATATTGATCACATAAACTGTTTAAAATACCCAGGTCAACTTTGATTTTGAATTTTATTTTTAACACAATTTTTTTATAATAAATAGCAAGATTAAGCTATATGAATTAATGAAAAAATGAGCAACATGCAATTTACAATGTGATTTTACAAAATTAAATGTATATTCATTCATAATAAAATGGCTTACTATATTGTTAACCAGCAAAGTAGTGAAAGTAGAATTATATCTCCGTGTGATTGTTTAAAGTAATTTAAATTGCAAAGTTATTGAAATATGTTCCTAAGTAAATTGAAAAACTTACATTAACTATTGAAGGTGTAAACTTTATTGGTTTCCATCTTTATTGACTTATAAATATTGTTTACGAATTCAAATTAAACGCTAAACATAAACTGCAGTTATTTATCAAAACTCTTAATCGTTAGTAATAATTACTCAGTTAAATAAGTTTATCATAATTATATTTTTTTTTTTAAATTTCTTCACTGAATTTTTGAATTCATCTGAATTCATCAAAAATTAAACGGAAAAAAATTAGTGACAATTGATATTATTATGTATATTTAGATCATTGAGCAAAAAATTCAAGGTATTGTTAGCGTCCTGTTCCGAACCATAGGTAAGCTATGTTCAAAATGAGTTTTCAAAATAAAATCATTTTTAAGCGTTATTCAATTTTAATTGGTGCAGAATTTAAACATTTAAGAAAAATAAAACTTTACATTCTCCCAGAGGAATAAGATCTCTCTCTCTCTCTCTTTCTTTTATATTTAAACTTGTAATTCATTAAACTGATGGTTAGGTGGTTCACACTAGTTTTGAAATGTGTTCTATAATGGCTCAGTTTTCAAAAAAAAATATTTTTTATTATTGTTACAGTTTTCAAATTAAAAAAAAAAAAAAACAAATTCAATCAGTTATTTTTTGACAATTTTCTTAGTAAAAACCACGAAACAAACAAAGAGTTTATTCTGTGAAATTGAAATGTGCAATATTTGTAGCTGATCCTCTCTTAAATTCAATTAGTCCAATATTTAAAAATTAGTGTGAACTATTCTATTCATTAATTAAAAAATACATCAATCTTAAAAATATTGAAACCAATTAGAATTGTAAGAACCTTTTATAAATGATTCAAGTATTTATCTTATCCATTGGATTTTTATTTACTTGATTTGAACATTTAAATTAAATCGGAAAAAAATTAATATTTTGAACGCCGTAATAGGACCTATATTACTGCGCGGGGGATTAGGAGGAGCAGGAGGCGCAGCTGGAGGAACAACGACATCTTCGAGCTTAGATGATGACTTTAGTGATGAAGAAGATGATGATTCTAGTAATAGTGCTAGTAGCACGGGTGGTCGAAAAGTAAATGTGGCATTGCCTACTTTTGCTCCATTTGATGATAGTGAAGAAGATAGTGAAGACAAAACTGTTAGTTCTTCCATTACATTATCTTCAGACTCACCTTCTAAAATAAACCTACTTTCGAGTGATGACAGCATTAGTTCTGAAAGTAGACCAACAAGCGTATCCAATAAAAATGAATTTAATTTAGTTCGATAACTAGGTCTTAAATAAATAACTGTACACGAAAAGTTCAAAAAGTGTCTGACGAATAATTCTTTTCGAATCTTTTATATAAGCTTCCACTTATTATTTTAACATATTTTTTAAACAATTCTACTAAGAAAATTTAAATCCCCGGATCAATAAAAACCATTCTTAAATTAAATGTTCAGTACTTATATTTTCAATTTAAAAATGTTTGTGTTTTAACTCAAGTATATTCAAACATAATAACTTTTATTTTACACCTTGGAAACTATATTATTTAAGAAAATTATTTAACTTAAAAGTAGATTTTTACTTACATGTGGGTTGAATTGACTTTTATCTGTAAAATTGTCATACTATTTCAATATCTATAATGGTTTAATGGCTAAATATATAATACTAACATTGTCATAAGGCAATTTTCAATAAAAACAAATCAAAAAGCTTGGCATTCCCAAAACGTTTTAGAAATGTTTCAATGTAATCAATGACTTACGCATAAGTATAAAGTATAAGGCTCATGTTAAATCAGATAATAATTTTAGTCTCTGAAGTTTTTCGGGCGGTTTGTGACTAGTTCGTTTTTTTTAGATAGAAAAATTCATTAAGTTTATTGTAAATGTAAATATTTTACAAACACAAGATATTGTGTTAGTTTAACGTTTAAAATCTCTCATTATTATGCGATTATAATAGTAGAATCAAAAACAGATCATGTTTGTTAAACATACGTAAAGATTAAAGGTTATTTCTAATTTTCAGAATCGAAAATTATATGAAATCAATCTTAGGTTGGACCATCATCGGTTATAAATCAAAGTTGAGTAATTTGTTTAAACATGGAGTAAATAATTTAAAACTTAAAATTTTTCTTATAATGATAAAATTTTTATCTCTTTATCAAAATAATTTAATTTTTCTCTAGTACTTTGAATAAATTATACCAAAACAATAGCATTGTAATACTTGGAAAAAAATAAATGGTTTCAGTGTGGAATAAATGCATTTTCAAAATAAATTTGAATAAAATTGAATGATTATGACAATAATTTTTATTTTTAATAATTGACCTTGACTCATATAAAGACTATGAAAAGGTCTCTTTCAATAATATTGTAGTGGTAACCTTTATTTTATTTTTCTATCTGTCTGTGTCTTCTGTGTTACATTACCACTTTTAATTAATGTTGCACAAATAACAATCTGTTTATTCATCTTATTAACAATATAATCAAAACAAATAACTTGTTTGTATATAAAAAAAATCAAACAGGTTATAGCTAATGAAGATGATCAAAGTCAAGGTGATAATAATGCTGCAGCTAGTCAAATCGATTTAATTCGAGTTGTAAGAGAAACGGCACCCAGTGAAAACTCTATTGATAATGTAACTGCTGATCAAAAAACTGAAGAATCGAAATCACCAGTAGTAGATGAATTATCATTAGACAGTGAAGAAAATGATGAGAAAACCCATGATAAAAGGTAAATTGTATTTCAGATTTAGTTTGCAGAAACAAATAAAATTTTTTTTACAGATTTTTGGATTTCAACGGTGCATCAAGTGGTTCAAGCAGTGGAGGTTCTGGAAATTTTTTATTTGATATCATACGAGTAAGTATAAATATACATTTTATTTACTGTGCCTTCCTATAGAAACCATATTAGATAGTTCCGCAAGCAAAAACAGAAAAAAACGAATTAATATACTAACAATCTACTAATTCACATTCGTAATAAATTAAAAAGCTTTTCCTTTAACAATTGTTAAGATACATTCAAAAGATAAATATAAAAAAAAACAATAGTAATGATTAACAATAGTAATAACAAACTTTAGAATACTATTATAAAACATTTAGCTGATATGAAATAAAAAAATTAGAGGACTGCCGATCGAAGTGCACGATTTGCAGGGAGAGTCTATAGAGTAGTAGCGGGAACAGAAAGCCTAGACGACGGTTTATCATCACTCGAAAAAATAAGAGACAAAAATGACCAAACAGCTAGAACTGCTAGAACAAACAGCAATCGAGATTCTTTGGTAACAACTGTCATTGCTTGTTTACTTTATAATTTGTTTTATTTTCTACTTGGTTATAATTAATAAATAACTTAAAAACTTTGATTAAAATTTCACTTATTTTCGCTTATTTAACATTCATGTTAGAGTTTTATTATAACATAAATTTAATTGATTCATTTAAAAATTAACATAAAATTTAATAAACTAATTGAAGTGTCTTTCTAAATTTTTGAATAATAAATAAAGTCATTGTAGTTTTTTAAAATTTAAACTAACATAGAATTTTAGAGTAAGGTTAAACTGTTGAACTATCTAATTGATTTTGTAAATAATCAAAAAAAAAAAAAATGGAAATTAAAAAAAAAATTTCATTTAGCTTGTGTCTGGCAGCAGCGGAACTGAAAAGACTGACGAAGAAGAAAATGCTCCTGATGATGAGGACCATAGTGAAGGAAAAGGAGATGGATATACTGAAGGAATACCAGGTCCAGTTACTCGATTATTTGTTCTTGCAAATAGGGGTCTTTCCAATTTAATTCAAGACTTAATTTTGGTAAGAAATCTTATAAATTATCACAAATAAGGTAATTTAAAAATCTATTTTTATTCTTGTATAATTATAGAGAGTTGCTCAAACCAGTGAAAGACTTGTCAACTTTAAAGCTCGTTTAATCACCTCACTCATTTAAATATTTAAAATATTTAAACTTCACGCTTTAATATAAAAATGCTCAATCTTATCATATATCAATTTTATATTTTCCAAGTGGTTCAATTTAAGTTTTCGATTTAAATGTTTGTATTTATTTTTCTATTTATAATTTGGCGTTGGTTTTCTATATAGTGTGACTTGCATGTTCAATAACTTATTATTGTAAAACTCTTACTACTTGTCAAATTGTTGCCATTCATCTTTTTTATGTTTAAATCGATTGCAGGTATTAAGTAGATTAATTATTATTTGAATTTTATTTAATATCTTCTAAAAATAATGTGAAAAATTGCTCAGACAAATCTAATCCTTAAAACTGTACATTCCTGCTCAAATGATGACTGTGGTGTTAAATTAAAATGAAGAATATATGTAAAATTACTGTAATAAATATTTTTACTTAAAGTATAATAAATTGGGGCAAATAAACTGGTAAAATGTTAAATTTAGTTGATAAGTTATTTATAAGTGTAAACTACTTAACATGAGTCAAAAATGTATTTAAACCAATATGTAAAATTTTTATATTTGTAAATAAATTTTTCAACTCAATATGATTACACTATTTTAATGTAGATAGAAAGGTTAGTAGCTCATCATCAATCATAATTCAAAATAATTTTTAAACACGATATGTAGAGAATATATATATATATTTTACCTTTTATAAAAATTTCATAAACATATAAAGTCTAAAATAGGATATAATTTTGAATCAATAAAAAATAATTCATATAACATGAAACATTTGCCATCTATTTAGTGAATGCAGTTTGGCCATAATAGTCCTCCACAGAAACAAACTGCCACAATAATATACACGAGCAAAGCAATTATTAGAGTTATTATAACATACATTTTGACATTCCTCCAAAACATCGTCCTGGCCAACGTTCTTGAAGTAGTTCGAAATGATACAGCATTATTACTTAATTGGTCGGTTTTGTTGACCAAAAGCTCTACAGAAAACAACAGTTTTAAAGCAGACATTCTTTTCAAGTCTTATTGGCTTTAACTTACCTAATCTTTCACCTCGTGATGTCACTGATTCAATATTTTTTACCATTATATCTTTCAATTCATCTATTTGTCCATGTACTTTAGATAAAGCATCAATATCTTTAGCTTCAGAATATTTTTTCATTTCAGTAGCCAAAACGCGACTAATATTTTATTTAAAATAATTCATTATCGTAATTCTGAATATTTTATAAAATGTTTTATTAGTACCTGAATTCTGCATTCATTCCATACATTATAGCTGTTGCAACTGTTAAACCGTATTCAGCTAGGAATCTTCTTTTTATATCGGATAAAAATAAAAACACTCGAGATCGGTCAAATTGCTAAAATAAAATAAAGTTAATTTTTGTTCTTATCAACATTAAATACTAAAATACATCATCTGTAATAGCCATATAAATAATTCGATCCTCACATATGTAATGAATCAAATAATTTCCATGAGAATATGTAAGTTTATGATTCTCTAATTGAATTTTAGCGATAACTTGTTCAGTTACTTCTGCAAAATTCCCAACACATTCTGCATATTTCGCTAGAATTGTTGTTTGACGAGAGATTACTGAGTATAAAATAGGCATCCTGAAAATTAAAAAAAAAATAACAGTAAAGCAATTGAAAATCCCTTTGTTATTGTTATTGACAACATTCAGATTACTATTACATCAAATATTTGTAACCATAAAGAATTATGATTAAAAAAATTATCTTTGTGTTTTAATTCGGTAAATTATTTCAATTAAGTTTATTTGCGATACATTTAAATTTTATTAAAAAATGACTAATAACAAAAACTTTTAATTCTTATAAGACAAGAAAATTGGATTTACTAATAGCATTTAATCTTAAACTTCTTAATTACTGTTTTCCTTATCAAAAGATAAAATGTACCTGTACAATACAAAATTCAAGAAATATATTTGCTCATTAAAGAATACAAAATACTATGTTTTTTCTTTACAAATTTTATTTATTCTTTTGTCTTTTGTTGATTTTAAATGACGTTTAGTAGTGGAGCATTCCAGATATTAATTAACTTATGTTTTAGGGTTGGTTAAAAGTTGGAAGCAGGTGCGTATCATGGGATGAATGATAGTCACATACCGATAGTTTAATAAAAATGAATTATAAAGATATGTCTTTTCTATAGAATTTTTCTATACTCTATATAATTAAATAATTATTTGTGGTATTTTCTCAAAATATTGATTTTTCTCCATTTATTCGATTGAATTTCATTTCACAGTAACTTAAATACTTTATATTTTTAAAGTTTATTCAATATTTAATAAAAAAAAGTCAAAAATAAAATTCGATAAAAATTTTAATTGACCATTTTTTTAAACGTATATGAAAAAAAAATCACGAAGTATCAAATATGATACGGAATTTTTGGAGCTAAATTAATTTTTTTTTATCCAATTTTGATGAAATCTGTGCCTACCATTCCTATATTATATAAATTAGTCAAGATTATGCACATTATTAATTTTTTTGTTTCCGAATTTTATGGAAATATATGACAAGATTTGAGGATATGAAAAAAGTTTAAAACTCGATGATTGATAATTTAATTTTAAAACACTTATCTTATAATTTTTAATAAATTTTTGATGCCAAACGATAAAAAACACTTTAAATAAACTTTTGTATTAATTCTTTTTTAATATTATCAAGAAATCTTAATGTTCACCATATATCCACCATATACAAGGGTTAAGTTTGCTTTTTGAACACGCTTGTTGTAAATACCACTTTGTCTTTTTTATCTAATAAATGTAAAAATGTTATTAAAGGTGCTAAATTTTTTAGGAGTTTTTACAGTAAAAATTTTGTACGTATTTACTATTTGAATATACTACTCGAAAAAAACATTTTTTGATTCATTACTTTTATCAGCACAAAATCTATTCTTGTAAGAAAAGGTTAATGAAAACGTATCTGACTTTCAAATTTGTATCACCTAAATGAGCTACATTATTTGTTTTGAATTCATATGTGTTTTTTTAACAGCAATAACTCGATATGTTTGTAAGACTATTTAATACACATTATTTTAAAAGAGGCATAACCAGTCATGTATACAAAGGAGTAGTTGGTCTTGAAGTTCATGCTCAGTTATCAAGTAAATCAAAACTTTTTTCACGAGCACCAAATAAATTCAATGCGCCAGTAAATAGTTGTGTGGACAATTTTGATGCCGCAATGTAAGGATTATGCTAAGTATATTATTTAAACCATTCGTATTTTTTTATGTTGAATTTTTTAAAGTTAATTTATTTTTCGATACAAGTCCTGGTACTCTTCCAGTGTTAAATAAATTTTGTGTGGAAGCAGCAGTGAAAATAGGACTTGTTATGAACTGTATACTTAATATGAGGTCTACCTTCGACAGAAAACATTATTTCTACGCCGATATGCCATCTGGTTATCAAATAACTCAACAAAGTAATCCCATTGCTAAACAAGGATACATTGAATTTCCAATTATTCATAAAAAACAGGTAATAAGTAAAATATGTAAACTAATTCAAATTCAATTGGAGCAAGACAGTGGAAAGTCTTTGCATGATATTGAAGCACGGAAAGTTTTGATTGATTTAAATAGAGCAGGAGCACCATTAGTTGAATTCGTGTTTTGTCCGGATTTAGAAGATGGTTATCAGGCTGCAGCACTTGTAAAGGAACTATGTCTTATGCTGACTGCTATAAAAGTTTGCTCCTGTAAGATGGAAGAAGGTGCGTTACGTGTGGATGCAAATGTTTCGGTTCATAAGCCAGGTCAACCGTTGGGTACTCGAACAGAAGTAAAAAATATTGGTTCCATATCTGGCATTCAACATGCAGTTGACTATGAGATAAATCGGTAGGTAGTCTATCAACATTTACAATATTTTTTTCATTGTAAAGTTTTACTTAACAGACAAACGGATATTTTAATGAAAAATGGAAGGATCATAAATGAAACAAGAACTTGGGATGCAGTAAAACAAAAAACTTTACCTATGAGGGACAAAGAAGTTGTATTAGATTACAGATTTATACCTGAACCAAATTTATTGCCAGTTTATCTATCTAACGAAGATACTGATGAAGAAAATGTTGTAAGCATAACCCGATTAGCTAAAAAGATACCAGAACTACCGAGTCAAAGTAGAATGCGCCTTATAAATGAATATCACCTTAACGATATTACAGCATTTCTTTTAGTGGATGATTTAGAATTGCTTAAAATTTTCGACAAAATACTTAGTGATAATCCAAATAGAAATCCCAAATATGTTTCGAATATACTTACAAATAATGTCAGAACATTATGTAACAAAAAAAAATGCCAAATAATTGATTTAAAGTTAACACATATTCAAATAGGACAAGTAGTTGACTTATTAGAAAATCAAACGATCAATCAAAATTTTGTTTTACCAATACTAGAAATTTTAGAAAAAAACGAAAATTATACTGCTGAAATCATTGTTGAAAATAAAAACTGGCAGCAAATACTTGACAATGATACTATAGAAAATGTCTGTCGTAATATAATAAAGAACAACTCTAAACTAGTAAATCAATATTTCAAAGGCAAAGATAAAACATTTTTTGCATTAGCTGGGCTTATCGCTAAAGAAATGGATGGTAGAATAAATATGGGAAAAGCTACGGAGAAATTAAAATCAATATTAAATGAAGAGAAAGATATAAGAAATAAGTAAAGTTTAGTTAATTTATTAGTCAGTTAATAAAAAATTACTACTAAAATAGACTTAATAAATATATACTTTACTTGAGTTTAAATTCATTTTTTGATCATCGTATATATTATTATTATTATCGTATGAACATACTCAATTATTTTACAATCATATTGCAATTTGTAAATTTTCCATCTATTCTAAATGCTTCTCTTGTAAAATTATGTATCTGTTGCATTTCTCCATCGAATTTGTATAGTAGGCAGTTTTTAATAATGCGCTTAAAAGATTGAATTCCATCTCTACATTCACATAAATGATCTATAGGGATAAACTGAAAGTTTTAAAGTTTGCGATTTTTTCTTATCAAAACTATGTATTTAAAGGTTGAATACTAAGACTGTTTCCAAAAAAATTGAAGCAACAGACTGATTAAAAGTAGTATAGAAAGAAGAGAAATTTTCAAAAACAATTTGAGACTGTTCCTCTTTTTTTTCGGCTCTACATCTTTTTTTATTTCACAAGATTGAAGAGGGAATATCAATTTTTATTTAATTTTCATTAAATTCCTCTATTTACCATTTTTATTTTTATTGTTTTAATTATTTACTTTGCAATTTAAAAAAGTTTGAGCCTTTCGAATATGTTTAAGGCTTGTTTCATAGGAAGCATCGTTCAGTTGACTAAGAAATTCGAAATGACACAATAAATTAGATAGTGAAAAAAACGTGCTATGGAAATACATTTAAATTTAATTAAAATAGTTTTCAGTTTTACCTAAGCTAGGTTTTTTTATAGGCTATTAATAATGCTCTTGATCTTTACTTCATAAATTTTGTAATATAAAAATATAACTAATGCACACTCATAAAATATCAATAAAAATTTTTAATAAAGGATTTTTTATCGAAATTCCGACGAAAACTAGCTGAACAACCTCCTTTGTGGCGTATGGGAGAAATATTGGACATGATTTCAGCTTTATTACATTAAAAAGGACTTTGCTCTGTAGCTTAAGAAACTAAAAAGTTATCTTGTTATGTTATAATAGCTGGCTAGCCAAGAATTGAATGTAAATTCTCAAGATTTTCACTTTCGACCAACAGTAGATTTTTGAGGTTTTTGTTTTCAAAAGATTTATGACTCGAAAATATCTTTAAGATTGAAAGACATAGTTGGGTGGGTTTTACGGAATTTAAAACAGGAAATCTAAAATTTTTTTCCGGAAACCCCTTATTAAAAAATTTAGATAGAATCACTGATTATAGCCTATTGACTTTGGAGTTTACGAACGTCGATCGTAAAATATTTAAATTCTTGAACATTTCTTGAAAAAATTAGCATTCGAAGTCGTATTCACAACACTAAAAGTTATACAAATATGGTGCAAAATTTTCTTTAAAAGTATATTCATTTGAATATCATAATGTTTAACAATTTGAAAAATACTATAACAGATTTTATTGTTACGTTATTTAAAATATATCCCTTTAGAAAAACGCATAAATCAAGGAAGTATATTTTAAAGAAGTTTAACTGTACGTTTTATAAAATTGTTTTCTTTGATAGACAACTAGCTACATAATAAACAAATAAATAAAAATATTTTTGTACTTTTATAATGTATGAAATCAATCTTTATTTCCAAAAAAAACTAGATAAAACATTCCAAGTTTGTTAAATATCGAATTAACTTATTTTGATAATATAAGATTAGTGTGAAAATGTAATAAATACTAAAGAGTTTATGTATATAATTTTTTAATACATTTCTTTTTTGCGTCTCATTTTAGGAATTGAATTACTAAATAAATAATTTTTTTAGAATGGATGATAGTTCACCAGACTTGTCATTAAGACTTCGAAGAGGATCTAATGGATCAAGGGATAGCTATTACATTGAATTCACTCAGGGAATCGATTCAGATATTGAAATGAATGAACCAACAAAACAGCAATCTCCTTTAGACAGAGAAAAAAGTTCAGAGTTCGTTCCAATTCTTCCACTCATGCCATCAGACTTTGAAGTGAAGTATGATTTTATAACTTCTTAGCTATAATTTTTTCTGTTTTTATTATTGTCTCTTTACTCTTAGCTTTGAGAAATGCATTATAGTTTGTTGAATTTAATCCAAAGCAACTCAAATTATGAAAAAAAATCTCGTCTATATTATATTATGTATATACTTGAATCAAAGTCCTGATACGACCTGCTAAGTTTCAACTCTAATGACTATTAATACGCACGTACAAACTGACAGCAAGGTTTGAAAGGCCATATTACTTAAACACAAAAATATTCTGAGTCAGAATCAAAATAATTTAATAATTTTTATGCATTTGAATCATGTAGTTTTTAGAGAGCCAATGCTAGAAGTTTTAGTAAAAATTCATATGAGTATAAAAAATCGGACAATTTTTATACTTTTAAATTTTGAAATAACCCATTGTGCGGTCTAAGTAAAATTTAACTTTTATGTAGGGTGATTTTCATTAATGTTTTCAAAATGTAATCAGTTTATTTTGACCCTTAGATCGTTGATAACGTTTGTTTCATATGTAAAAAGATTTAATACATTTTTTTTTTTGCATTTTGTTATTAGTATTATGGAAGAATCAAAAGAGAAGCGATGTGTTCCATCTCCGTCATCAAAAGATGCAATTGCAACCATTGAAGTCCCGAAGTTAAGTCCCGAACGTCGATCAAATAGTTCTAATTTACATGTTACAATATGTGATAAAAAATTGTAAATTTTTAAAATTTTTAAGTATTATTTTTAATGATTGCATAAATTTTAACTACTTTTAGTAATTTAATCACCGAAGAAATACAAACGTCTCAATCGAGCCCATCTACACAACCATTTCGATTATCTACTTTGAGTGGTCATTCTCCATCTTCATTAATAACTGGTACACAATCAAACAGTTTAGCTGTATTCACACAATTACACCCAATTTTGTCACATGTTAAGAGGCCATCTAGGCTACCTGAATTGACATCCAGTTTAGAAAAAAATATAAATGAACAAATAAGCGCGTAAGTTACATCATTCTGTAGTTATTTAAACTTCAAAACGACTATTAAACAATTTTCAGTGGTTCAGCTTTAGCAACTACAATCAGTGCTCTATATGGCAAACTTTTAGTGGTTCTTGGCTTCACTTTTCCTGTTGCTGAGGTCATTTCAACATACATTCCTCCATCTTTTTATGAAGTAATTTGATTACATTTATATGAGTTAATTTAAAAATCACAATTTATTAGGTATACTATCTGTATTTGTACATCGGAAGTATGTTGTTTTTATTTTTTATGTATGCATCTTTAATGTGGGGAGGCGGAAAAAAAGTTGCACAGCCAGGTAATCGAATAGTTTTATTTAGTTGTATTTAGATGTTGAAATTAATGAAAAAAATATTATAGTAATCAGTACTTCGCATAAATTAGAAAAAATCAAAGCGAAACAACAATCTTCAGATAGTGGCGAGGAGTCAGATAGAGAAAATGACTCGCCTGAACCACCAAAAAGACATACAGTTGCAAGAAGACCTTCAATAATCGTAGCTTCATTACGAACACAACATTATGGCAGTTTCTATTTGAGAATGGGAGCAGTTGGTAAATTTTCTTTTAATTATCTATATTTAATCAACCTAATTCTTTTAACTATAAAAAAGCATTTGGAATTGGGAGTATGATATACAGTGGTCTTGAATTTGGACAGTATTTTGAGCTTGAAAGAACTAGCAAGTGCTCTAATATTTTTGTAGCTCTTACTCCAGCTACTCGGATGCTATTTATTTTTATACAGATGTATTTTATTTTTCTTAATAATGAGGTAATTAATTTCTACACTTCAAAAAAAACCAAAAACTAGCTAAGCAATGAAAAATTAATCTTAACTTTACGATTCTTTTCTAAGCAAATAAATGTTTATTGCTATAGAGGCTATAGAGTAATTGCACGATTTGGTTTACAACACATGATTGGAACAAATCTTTCAGTTTGGTTTAGTGTACTCGTTCAAGAAACGAAACATACCATCCTTACTTTCTATAATCCAGAAAATCAAACTCTTCGAATATCACACCGATTGGGAAATAAAGGTATTATTAATCCATTAGCTACCACTGCACACTTACGTCTTCCAAGAGGTACCGAATATATGTCAAATAAAAAAATATTTTATATAAAATAAACATTTTTTTAGGATTAAAAGGGCCTCACAATATTTTTGAATGCAGACGTACAAATATAATAGGTACATTAGTACAAGATGCATCGCCGTTTCTTTTTCCGTGCACCATTGAATATTCTTTAATATGTGCAGCGATATTGTATGTAATGTGGCGAAATGTTTGTCGTCCAATACCAGAACCTCGTGTTAAAATGGAAAACCTAACACAATGCAAAAGATCCCCTCATCATTACTCTGTTGATTGTGCTCGAGCACATAAAGGACTCTTTCTCGGTATTCTTATGTTAGTCATGACCATAATCTCATTGATTCTATTCTTCGTCTTAATATCTCGACCAGACTTTGTATCATTAGCTGTAATGGAAGTCAATATTTGTGAACTTGTTCTCTATGTTCTTACAACACTGGCAACTGTAATAGGTATGTGGCAAATTAGACATCTACAATATGACTTTTCTAGACATTTCACATTAGACGACATTTTATTAGTGGGTGCACAAAGCGGTTCATTTCTATACAGTACATTTACAATAATATCAGGACATTTCACTTTAAAAAAAGAAACAATTCTTGTATTGATAACAGCTTTAGTGAGCTTAATTGAAACCGGATGCCAAACAATGTTCATATTGAACGCAGGACGACGCAGTGCAGCTACACCAGACCAAATACGTAAAAAACCTGGTCGCGAAATTGTTACTTTTCTCTTAGTTTCCAATTTAGCAATGTGGGCTATCAATACATTAGAAAAAACTCGAGCAGAAAGTCATCCAATTCAACTAAATTTTTATGGATTATGGGCTTGGAGTATTTTAACACACGTTGCCATGCCATTAGCAATATTTTATCGTTTTCATTCGACTGTATGTTTATGTGAAATTTGGAAAAGAGCTTATAAAATTAAGCCATCTTACATGTAGAATGAATTCAAAATACCAATCAACCTGTGATTATAAACCAAAAAAAAAAACTAACAAAAGCAAATATCAATTTACAAAATATCATAACTTTTTTCATATTATTATAATTTGTTTTCGTTCTATTATATGCTCAAAAACCATCAGTTTTTCTACAATTCTATAATTTGTTTTCTAACGTAAGTTTGTACAGAATCTTAAAGAATGCAACTACACAGTAATTGAGCCAAATATTTAATAATATCTGATATACATTTGCATTTTATAAAACTTATTAATATGATTATAAATGTTTGAAAAAAATATAATGCCGCGACAAATGAATTTGGAATACCAAAAGTTTTTGTCCGATACCCGAAAATTTACGTTTTTTTTACAAAATTTTAACTATTTATCATTATTTATTTGAGACCATTTGAAATAACTAAAATTAATTAGTATTTTTGGTCTGAAATTGAATCTGAATCTGAACATCAGTTTTATTTGTATAACCTATATAATACATTTATAGAATTTAAATAAACCATAAAAAATAATAAAAAAAAATACAATAGTTTTAATAATTGGGAATCATTTATACAGGTTAGTAAGAAGAAATATAAAAAAGTTTTAACTTAAATTCTTAAATAATTTTCGTTTCGAGTCGATATTTTACTAAAATATGCAGGAAAAATATGAATCAGAGAAAAATAAAATATGTAAAATCAAAAAAGAAATATGAATTATTTATTCAATCCTTTTTTGCTATTACTTTGCAGAATATTGACTATTTAAGCAACCTGCCATAATAGGGCGCTCTTTCAGGGTCTATAATTTTAATATTTTCTACAATAATTTGTTGATCAACATAAGTGCTACATCATCATAAAAAAAATTTGAACACGTCCTACTTTTCAAAAAACATTTTTTAAAATCAAAAGTTCTATATTCAGTAATTTAAATTAAAAAATTAATAAGAAAAAAAATGATGATTAAAAAATAATAACAAAAGATGATATGGAGTAAATTGAACAACTATATCAAATATCATCGAAAACTAAAAAAAAATTGATTTGAAGAAAACTACCCAGTCAAAATGAAAACCGTATATTTCACGACCCTCGTTTCCATACCCGGGAATTATGTATAATGATAGCTTAGCAGTGTAAATTGATTAATAATTTTGAGAATAAAATTTACTGATCGGCGATCTATTCACATTCTTTTAAGAGAATTCATGTGTATGGAAAACATATTTCTTTTCAAATTCGATTTCGGTCTTCAGTGATAAAATCCTTACATTTTTTCCGTAAAATTTGTGGAAAATGTTTGAATTTGAACCAAACAACCTTAACACACTCACACTTTGTCGGTCTGACTTTATAAAAGTATTATAAAAATAAAGATTCTTAAATATGTTTGTAGAAATACCCATAACTCTTTGAATTTGTTGTTTTTTTTTTTTAATTTCATGTAATATCATAATGCTAACCAAATCTAGTTTTTTTTTTAACTTAAAATTTTTACAATGTTTTTAAAAACCGATATTTTCGTAAACGTACATGAAGATAAGCTTGTTATGAGAATAAAAAGACGAATCAAATGTACAATGAATAATCAATTACTCTCTTTCTCTCAAATTTTTGTTATGTTTATTTGAGTATGAATTCATTCTTATTAATCAACAGTGTATGTTTAAGATATTTGCAAATAGGATTGTTTACACTTTTTAGTACTATAATTTAATAAATAAAACAGAAAAGAAAGACTGAATACCTTTGATTTTTAACATCAAAATAGATTAGTTTTAAAACGGAATTCTTTGAATCTTGACTGATTTTTATCCTAGTCTTAAAAAATAATACTACTATTTATTCTGTAAATTGCGTCCATTTTATTAAGAAGCATTTAAAATAATATCCAGTTAATATTTCATTTAATATTTTACAATTCTAAAATTAATACAAGAAATTTTTAATAGTAATTAGAATATAAACCGTTTCAAAGGGACCATCAAAGTTCAAAGTTTTATTTAAACATCATGATATTAAAGATTGCATTCTAAGTGTAAAGAGTTAATACAATTACGAAATTTAAAGTACATCAAAGTAATACCAAGACCACAAAATAATAATGTAAGTAGAAGTAATCAGAAAATTTAAATGTGGAACAATTTCTAAATATTCTAATTAAAAATACATGAAATTTGATTAGACCGTTTATCGTTCAAAAATAACATTATTTTTTCAAAAATACCTATATTTTTTTTTGCCAAAATATTGTATATTTCTTAGAACAAACCATAAAAAGTCAAGAAAAACAGTTTTATATGGGGCAAAATATCAGTCAATGTTTTGATAAATGAAAAAATTAAAAACATGAAAAGTGTTTTCACTTAGTTTTGATAGAAGGGTCAATACAAATTTTAGTGAAGGTTCCAATGAAACACTTATGTTGGTTGGCCAGTATGACCTTATTTGTTTTTTTTTTCAGAAAATAACACTCAATTTAAATAAAAATCAAATAGATAATTTACACCAAAATATGAAAAATTTACTCTTCGTATAAATTATTTTTAAAAAAAAATTTACTATAAAACATAACATTATATGTATTATTATCATTTTAGCGTTGATCTGAAAATCAATTATGACCCCAATAAATTTTAAGTATACTAAATCTTTTATTTATTTTGTGTTAATATAATATAAATTAAACTCTTTAAAGGAAGTGTTTTAAAAATAAATGTAAGGGAATTGAAATTTGAATAAATTGTCTGTTAAAAGTATGAAAGCGCAAATCACAAACAATTCCTCCGGAATCAATAAAAAAAGTACTGGAAATTGTACGGTCAAAATGAATCTCAAAATTGAAAACAAATTTATGGAAAGAACTTTATTGCGCGAAAAATTTTAATGAAGTCTTTTTAAGTTTTATCGCAAAAGTTCTCTACATAATTTAAATCTTTTTTTAGTAGAAAATTTAAACATTTTAATCGATTATTCATATGAGGACAACAGACATTCGTGAATACAGGATTGATTACTTTAACACTGTTTTAACATGAAATTGCAAGAATCGAAGGTTTTCCATCATCTTAAAAAATTTAACACGTGTTTTATTTTTCCCGATTTTTCGTATCTACTGAAAAATAAAAGAAAATCGTAATCATGTTAACAAAAAAAATTATAATTCAGTTTCAGATGTCTCTTTGCAAATTTCTGCTACCTAAAAAGACTCCATTGTTTTGCTAAACGCATTTGTCTAATATCATTATATTTAATTTGTCGTGCCATTAACCCTTTCGGTCCTTTGTCCAATATATTGGACAAACTTTGAAGAATTTTTTAAAAATATTTCCTTGTTTTTAAAAAAAAAAATCCGATGCCAATATTTCACTTAACATCTTGTCTCCTCAAAAAAAAATTGGCTCCCGAAATAACGGTGCCTATCAGAATGTAAATAAGCAATCTTATCAGTCATGTCTGTCATTTCCGTAAGTAACGTAAATTTATGGGTCAAAAAAAATATCAAAAACCAATAATATTTAAGTGTGGATTTTTTTGGACTTTCATTTAACCTTAGATTTTAAGAGTCAATCAACAATTAATTGAAAATCACTCAGGAAAGAAAAATAAAAGTGAAGATATGTTTGTCCAATATATTGGACATCGGGTCTCAAAGGTTGCAACTGTCGAGTCATATTCCGAAGTAAAAAAACGTTTTCGATAAAAAGATGTAAATTAATATCCTTATATTAAAATAGAATAAATTTTATAAGCTTTTTCATTGAATTTATAAACCAAAATCCGTTGAATACTGAATTTCAATATTTTGAACAACAACCTTTGAGTCCTAATGTCCAATATATTGGACAAACAATTGCAACCTTTGAGACCTGATGTCCAATATATTGGACATTCTGTTTAAGGATGAAGGATCACTACAAAAAATCTGTAAAAAATAATTTAACACCTTCTAACCCATATAAGTAAGAATTTATATTCAAAAAAATCCAGGTCTTTTGGTTTAGGCTCAGGTCTGAAAGGGTTAAATGAAAATAATACTCAATATCAGCGAGAGTCAAAGTAGCTTAAAACTTGCTTTGTTTTACCTATATTAATGAAAATACATTTCTTCATAACATCATGCCATAATGTCTTCTCAACTCCTCTCTTATTAATTAACTTAAAATTATTATTTAATATAGAATAAAGCCTTGAATCATCAGCGTTTCTCTGTTTACATTATACAAAAATATCATATTGCTAACATGTGCTAATCATTACTTGTTAATAACGTTTATTTTTAATTTCTATTACAACATACTTTTAAAACCTTGAAATACTAGATAATATGTGTTTACTTAAATCTATATCTTCTTAAATTTTCTAAATTCAAACATAATTTTACTTTTCAGTGTTTTTTTTTATTCTTCTTGTCATCACAAGAAATGTTGCATAAAATGTAATGCAACGTTGTCCTTACATTCATGAAATGAAAGGTAGACTTTTGACGGTAAGACAAGATACAGTTACACTAGATTCTTTAGAACAAACAAATTTATTACCACAAAACAGTCCCGAGAACGATCAGGTATTTGTTTTAGAATGATACAATTCCCAAATACAATAAGTAGTATAATTTCCAGATGGTCTCTGAAACTTATGGCTCGCAAATGAGTCCTGCACATCAGCGGACACCTCTTGTACCACCAGATTTGGGTGAAGACTTTAGTTTAAGCAATGACGAAATTATCGACATTGATCCGAGAAAACCAAAAAATGCAAAGTAAGTATTAATTTGTATATCATAGAATAAGGGCATCACAAGTTTCAAGATAATTTCGCGTTTCACTCGACCGAAAACAATTATGGGAGAAAATAAAAAAAATATATTTTTTTTTAACATTTTTTTTTAATTCGGGCTATAAGTCAGAAAATTTTGGATCATGTTATTTTATTTGTTGATTTTTGAATTGTTCTGAATACGATTTAGAATAATATGTTAATTTTTTCAATAATTTAAATATTTCACATTTTTTTGTTCGTAGTCTCGAAAATCATAAGGCTAGAATGCAGTTTAACATTTGCAAATTTTACATACAAAATCATGAAGTTCCGTTTGTGTTTCTATATACAAAAAAAAAATTCCATAAGTTTATGTCAAGAAAATCAATGGGGGAGGAAAGTGAAAATATTGGTGCCTGAAGAAATTATCATTTAAATATCTACGATCTTAAATTTTTATACTTTTTGTATTATTAATGTCTCAATGTCACAAATAGGGTTTATATGTTTTTCAATATTTCCAATATTTTTATTTTATATCTTTTTGTAACTCAAAGCTTTATAGTAGTGAAAAGGATTTACTCTTTAAAAAAAGGTTTACATTTTTCTACTTCCAGTATTGAAATGGGTTTAAGTGTAATTTCTTACTAATGCTAACATATACAATAAGATATCTTTATAGAATAATTTATGAAATTATGTGTGAAATGAACATATAACTGTGTTACGATATTAAATCCAATGATGATTAAATCATCATAAAGGGGTTTTAATTGAATTCATTAAGTTATTAACATAATCATTGAGAATTAATATAATCATAATTACTGCATTAAAAAAAATAGTTTAATGCTCAAAGAACATAATTAAAACAAAATAAATTTAAATATATAAATATTTTAAATTTTGTCAACAATTAATGGTTTAAAACAATATTGTTATAAAAAAAAATATATCTGAAAGAGTTGTTTCCAATGAACCCCACCCTAATAAAATAGTATAACTTTTGATATTAAAGATAAGAACTGCGCAGCATCAACTTCTCAATTGTGAAGAATTGTGCTTATTTCATTAGAACGTCCATTTTATTATCATAGAAAAAAAGTTGTTTATTTTGTGATGAATTAAAAATTATTCAATGCATAAAAAGGAAAAGATTACCCTTTAGAATACAATATTCGAATTGAACCTAAACAGTTCCACAAATAACAGAAATTGTTGGTCAGTGTTCGATTTAATCAAGAGAAAAATAAATCAAATAACATTCAATTTTCACCAAACTATGGTCGGAGAACCTAAATCGGTCTCCACCGTGGAAAGTGGTGATAATATGGCAACATTACCTGTTTCAAAATCAAACACAAGCTCTGGTGATACCATTGAAAAAAATAATGCAGCAAATAAAGAAATGGAACTGAAAAATGTTATGCCTCATCCATTACAAAAGTAATTATTATCTTTAGATATGATAAATAGTTTAACCCACACTTATAACTTAATGGATTCTTAATCATTTTTGTAATACGAATTCATCAAATCAATCGAAAAATGTGATAGTTTTATCTCATAATAATTATTAAGATTTTGATCTTCCTTATACTCCCTAGAAAAAATTAAAATTTCAGATTAAAACTCACTAAACTTTAGAAAACTCAATCAATATCTCATAGGTTAATTAACTTATAAAATATTTTTATCATTTTAGAACTTCTTTATTTATTGTGACAAGTTTAGTGTATGCAATGATATTGGTAGTTGTTTGTATCTCTTATGTGATAAGTGACATAACAACTCATCAAATACCCGAAATTTATTACGAAGGATTCTTCACTTATTTGTATGGGACAAGCATATTATTTTTATTGTATGTATTTTGTTTTCTTTTACAAGGTAATTGCACATCATTTATATTAAATGAAATAAAATTAAAACTTACCTTCAACGTTTAGAGAGTTCATGCTGTAATGGAAGTAACCCACCAAAAAAAGTCAAACAGAAAAAAACCAAAAAACAGAAACCAAACAAAAATGAAGATGATAATAAAGAAGGAAAATCTAAGAAAGATGGAAAAAGTAGCACTAGTACTTATCAAGTAAGTATCAAATAAAAACAATGACTGTAATGTTAAAATTGAACTGGTGTTAATTTACAAAGGCATAGCAATTATTTGTTTTTCTAATGGTTGTATTTTTTTTTTTTTTTTAAGTTACACTTTATTTTATTTTAATTTTCTTATTTTTCCTAATTTTTTTCTTATCTTAAATCTTTTAATAATTGTCTTCAAAAAACTAAGTGTAATAAAAAGGAAGTGATTCCCAAAAAGAAAAGAGAGTTAGTAAAAGAGCAGTCCATACAGTGTGAGGTGAGATCATTTAACATAGGAAATTCATTAAAAACCAACTTGGGGAAAGACAAAAATAAATTAGAATTCAGTTTTTAAAAACTAAATTTATTTAAGTTTGATAAAATTTAATTTTGTTACTTTGTTTTTATAAGGATAACACGACTGATGTTGAAGCTGCAATTGTGTCTCCTTCTAGACAACGCAAAACAACCCAGGATGCCCATGGAAGTTTTTTCTTACGGATTGGAGCTATAGGTAACGCAAAGTATTGATTAAATTGAAGGAAATTGACAATTATATCTAATACCTTAGCATTTGGAGTTGGTACGATGATTTGGACTGGGCTAGAAATTGGAAAGTTCTTTGAAATACCATTTAATTCTCCCTGTCATCAGATATTGAGTGGTGTAAACCCATTGCTACAAATGATTTTTACTTTTCTGCAAATGTACTTTATATTCATGAATTCAAGAGTGATTTTGAATATACATCGTTTTAAGGTAGTAGCAAGGTTCGGCCTTATGCATGTTGTTGCAACAAATATTTGTGTTTGGATTAGAACTTTAGTAATGGAAACTCTAAAAGAAATCACAAATTATTATCAAAACCATAAAGGTCCAGAAAATAACATATTTTTAGAACACTTAAGACAAAATATTAAGCAAAATGAAGGTTTAATACTGGGAGAAGTATTACGAACAGTGCCACCTGACTCTGAATGGGAACCCGTTCACTTGCAAAGAAGTCATAACTTGGAAGATCTGAGCACTTATGAAGATTCATTTTTACAAAAAATTATTCAAACAACTTCAAAACAATTTGAAACAACAACTAAAACTAGTAATTTTGATGTTCAGCCTCTTCCTACTACAACTTCAGTACCAATTACCGAGAAAACTACAAATGTTTTATTCACAAATTTTCTAAATTTTTTGACAACTTCTAAAACGGAAACATCATCTTTAATTTCAACAGAACCAGATGTTAAAAGCTCAACGATTTCAAATATTTTTTCTACATCGTCTACCACACCGTCAACTACAACTACCTCAGGACTCTTTAGGGAATTCTTTAATGACAAAGATTACCTGGGTTACCGTAGAAATGATACCACAAATTTGGATACTACATTCGAAAGTTTAGAGTCACTTTTTCCTGAACCTTTACATTCATTCTCAAAAAATCATCCAAACTCTACAAATTGTGGTAAAATTAATATAATGGGTACGATTGTACAAGATTCTTCACCGTATTTGTATCCATTCATTATTGAATATTCACTTATTGGTGCGGTTGTATTATACGTGATGTGGAAACATATTGGAAGATATCAAAAGTAAAAATATTTTTTTCAAAATAATCTATATTAGTTTCAAAAATGTAATTTTTCCATAGATCTACAACTGGAGAAGATTTAGAAAGAAGGTTGGAAGTTATGTTAAGTCGCAGAGCTGTTGCTTTAGCTCAAGCTCAAACAAAAGTTGATTGTGTTGGCGCTTCTAAAGGTTTATTTTTTGGACTTTTACTGCTAGTTGGTTCTTTAATCTGCTTGATATTGTATTTTGTTTTAATACGCCATCCACAACTTTCGGTTTTGGCCATCCGTTTAGCTGATGTATCACATACAGCTCTCCTTGTATTAACTATTCTTGCGATTTTGATTGGTTTTTGTAGGGTTGCTTTATTGAAATTTAGAATTGAAGAACAAAGCAATCTTAACGATATACTACTCAGAATTTCAGCATTTGGTTTGTTTGTGTATGCAGCATTTAGTATAATAGCAGGAGCACTAAATGTTTTGGAAAGTGAACCTAATTTGCTCGTACTAGTTACACATGGAACGAGTGTTTTACAAGTTGTTTTACAGCTACTGTTTATATCAGATGTATCTCGTCGTCGTGTTCACCTTCCTGAACATGACAGGTATTGTCTTATTTTCTTTACATATTTGTGCGATTAAATTTTAATTTTGACTAATGCAGATCCAAACCAGGCAGACAAATTGTTACATTTTTGTTAATCTGTAACATATCTATGTTTGTAATTTATACACTGGAATTACAAAAAGTTTTTGCCAATCCTGTTAGTATTTATTTGTTTTAACATTTATTCTTCGATTAATTAAACATTAATTATAATTTTACAGGTTCAACTTGACTTTTATGGATATGTTTCCTGGTGTCTCATTCAACGTGTCACTCTTCCATTGTGTATTTTCCATCGTTTTCATAGTGCAGTTACTTTGGCAGAAATATGGAAAACTACTTACAAAGCAAGATTAGAATAAACTTAATAAATAAATCCAAAGTTTCTTACGAACAACCAAAAAAATGCCAATTTTAAGCAAGCAAAGCATATATTAAAATTATTTAATGTATGTATTTTTAATTCATAAAATATTCCAGTTTTAAAGAAATTTTTTTATTATCTAACTTTTATTTATTTTCTTCTTTTTATTTATTTTACTGTTTACAATTTATTACAACATTTTATGATAATGAAAATTTCATATAAATTTTAAAAATAACTATTATTCTACATTTGCATACAGTTCAATACAAATAAACACATCAATATATTAAGTAATATTAAAATAATATAATATGGAAATATGTGTTTTTAATTGTAGTACATAATATTTAATAAAAACTAAGTCATGATTTTTAAATGTATGATCGTAACAAATTAAACATTGTCAACACGACTTATAAAATAAAATAATTATTAGATGTAAAATTTTAAAAACTTTGTATGGTAGATTATGCATTTATAAAAATAATTTTTGAAACACTAATGCCACCGTTATAAAAAAACCAAAACTTAAAGCAACATTTTTGTTCAAAAATTATTATCACTGTATCCATTAACTTGATAATGTAACAGAATATCAAATTTTTTTGTTAAGTAAACAAAATCTCATTAAAATGCATTACATTCAATACTTAAAATATTAACTATATGCTCAATAAATATAAAAAAATCATAAAAAGTGGAATAACATATAATCTCACACCACTGCCGTCGTATCAATTTATTAACATAATAATCCAAAAAGTTATTAAACATAATGATGTAGTTATACAATAATTTCTATTAATTTATATTACAAATAAAAATTTCTAGTAAATAAGAGTTGTTTCAACTTTATTATTTTCATCGCGTATCATAGCAAATATTTAACATGTTTAAGCAAACTATTCAATACTAATGTAACTTATTCAGCATCAACTGATAACTGGTTAAAGATTATGCTTAACATGTTTAATTTATCATGACATGTTTACAACTCATTTAAAATATTATAAAGAATATTTGTGACATGTTTTACAAAACTAAAGTTAACTTATCAATACAACATCAACAAAAATAACAATATTTCCTGTTTCTTTTGAATTCATATTTGTTTTTCGTTAGGGCTACACAAGTCTCAAAATATTTTCGCGTTTCTCCTCCATTGTTTTTCTTCACAAAAATTTGCGGAACATAAATTTTTTTTTATTTTTATTAAACACATCTGGATACTTTGATATTTTGTATGTGAAATTTACAAGTGTCAAAATGAACTTATCCAAATTTGGAGACACCGAAAATCAAAAATTTCCTTAAAAAAAATTCATATTTTTACAAGTCATGTTGAGAACACATCAAAAACCAATAAATAAACAAACATAGTTCAAAATTTTTTAACTTTTAATAAAAAAAGTCTCAATAAGAAAAAGTATTTTTTAAAGAAATATCCTCCATACCCGTTTATCAACTCAAAAATAATTTTGAAACTTGTGAAGTCCTTAAATACGTGCAGTTTTGTTAAAAGAGCATGTTTTAATAATCGTTTGTTAAATGATAGTAAGCTATTGAAACTGAAAAATATATTGTTGCCAGCACTTGGTTATTGTGCTTTTTAATTAATCAATATATCAAACAGCTTAGTAAAAGAATCAAAGATAGAAGTCCTTGAAAAGGAAAGAAGAAAGTTTTTCAAGAAATCAAGCCTTACTGTGAAGTAATTGCAAGTAAGAAATACATAGAAGGTAATTTTTATTATATTTATCTATTTTTTAATTAAATTTAAAATTACATTCCCTGGCCTATAGATTTTTATTATGTTTATGTTGTATTTTATGAATCGTGATAGAAAATATAAATAATTATTAATGCAATTCATCTTTAATGCTATAAAATTTAACAAATAAACAATAGTATCAATGATCAAGGTTTTACAATTTCGAATAATAGTTGAGTATCTATTTATTATAACGATAAATAAATAACTATAAATAAAATAGTGCAGCTGTAAGTCGCCAAATATTAAAAAAAAAATATTTCTAAATAATGAATAGGTATTATTATTTGAATACTGAAAATTGGAGTTTTTGATAAGTCGGTTTATTAGTCAAATTTTGATGTATCTAATAATCCGGACAGATATTTATTTACTGTATTATAATTAGAGCTGAATTTGGTTAAATCCCGATTCGGTTCAAATACTACACCATTATGTTCATTAAAAGAATATGTTTTTTCGATATTGGGCTTTACGTGTGTACTATATAAATTTGATCTAAAATTGAACTTTATATTATTGGGATATTGTGGTAAAATTGGTATTTTTGCAAGTTTTTTACTTGTGTCACAGACAGTTCCACTCAACAGAATGTCTAAAGAGGCGGAAAATATTCTAAAATTAATATGAGTATAATCAAGATCAGTAATTAGAAATACAGGCATTCTATCAGACATAACCCATACTGTACGGGTCTCATCAATTTTTACATCACTTGGAAAAACTAATGCGACGTCGTCTTTGTCAGCAATATCGTGGTTTTCAGGCGTATAAGGTAAGTTAGAATGCCAACAACCAATTGCATTTTGATCGATTAAATTAAATAACATTAATCCATCATCATTCATAACTCTAGCAGTCGTGTGTCCATTGTCAGCCCTCTCGGGTAAAAATACGAAATCATGGAAGCCGTCTTCTGTTTTACTTTCATTGCGTAGAATCTTGGTGCTCACAGCAAATTCTCTATGACTTGCTAAAGGACTAAAATAAAGCACTCTAAAGCCATCTTTTAAAATTGGAGAGAGTGCCATTCCAAAAATTCCTTCTTCTCCCCATTGAAAGTTAAGACCCGCTATATTGAAATCACCTATTATCAAAATATTATGATTTTAATAATGATCATTATTAATATTAATATTTAATTTTAATAGTTAATAAGCACCTCTTAATGGGTCTGGGAAGAAAAAGCTATGTTCAAATCTCCAAGACCGATTTTCTTCCCAAGAATATGCAATTAAACCATATCCAAGTTCATCAGAAAAATAAGCAAAAGTATCTAAATAATGTTAAAAGTTTAAGATATTGAAAATAATTATTGTAATTTATTACAAACCTTCACATGTTGTTCCAATATCAACAACAGTATTTGCAATAAAAGTATTCGCATTAATATCTTCTGGTCTTAATTCATATTTCCTTATTCTTCTATTTGACTTTAAATCAAAGACGTTAATTGCATATGGACAAACATTTTGTGTAGTATTTCCAATTCCAATCGTTCCTAATAGTTATAGAAAGTAAGAGTCTTATAATTTTGAAACATATTTGTTTAACTAAATAAATTGTACCTGTATCAAGAACCCATAGCCTTCCACAACTATCAGCTTTTATTCTGTATACTGTTGTAAGCCCATTTGTACAATCTCCAGCAATGTTATTCTGATATGGAATCAGTGGAATGTTATGACCAGCAGGTGTTTTGTTCATATCGATATAGTTCAATGTTGCGGGAATTCCTGAAATTGTAATATAATGTAACTTAGTTTGGTTGATAAATAAAAACTATGTGTTTTGAAAAAAATATATATAATTAAATAAAAAAAAACATAATCCTCATATACCATTGATTTTTCATAGATATTTGTTTCATAGCCAACTTATAGGTAATATTGTAGCGAAAAAAGGAATCAGTTTAGTTTCATTTGAGAGTTTGAAATGTCGTATGCTTTAAACACAAATTGAATGTTTTTATAGTATAACTTAAATTAAATAATGCATAAGATGAATAAATTTAAACATTGATATTAATTTATATTACTTTGCATTGTAGGTGTTAAAGTAAACTTCAGTGCAGTGAACTGAAAAATTTAATAATGAATGAACATCTAAACTATAATTCAAGGCCATGGTCATTGGTAATCGTTCGAAAAAATTCAATTTATCATGGATTTTGGATATATATTCAAGTTTTCTTTACAATCTTATTTCTTTATATTATTTCGAACTTCGAGGGGCTCAAAGTTTTCTAAATGTTTTCAAAGTAATTTTATTGTCATAATATGATTCAGTTTTTCAATATAAACAGTTCCACAAACAGTTTACTAAATGAAATGCTCAACGTGGTAAAACCCTTTTGACACTCAGCTTAGTTTCAGTGCGAGTGCTCTCTGAAAAACTTTAAGATAATAAAATTTTATTAGTATGAAAATAACTAGGGATATAGTAATCTTATAAAAAGCTTAAACATTTCTGTTTGTTTCCCAATTTATTTAATATTTCCGTGTACAAACTTATTAAAAAAACCGTTTTGTCATTTTATAACACGTTTTTATGAACAATTACAAGAATCATCAATTTTAAACTTATGAAGAATCGTTAGAACATAAAAATGTATGATGGACCCTTATTCAAATTAAATTAAATTTATTTGTTTTTCTTAACATTTTAGGTTATTAATGGTGCTATTGACCTTTTTACTTGAAATCCCAAAATTTTTCAGAAAATCCCTTGTCAAAAATTTATATAGAATCATTGTATATAAGTACTTGACATACCATCTCTCCACCGAGGCACTGTAACAAATAATTTATTTTCATAACGCTCAATTCCAACGGGTAATCCATTTTGAGGAATATATGTTCCACTTGCAAGAGCTTCCATTTTTTGTAATTCATTATTAAATTCCCAATCTAATTCAGTCCAACTATATCTTTCATCTAGCTTTATAGAAGCAATTTGTTTTACTATACCGAATATTATAAGGTAACAAAAGCAATTAAATTTTTGCATGTTCTTTTATTAAAGCTCTTTTATTTTTATTAAAATATTTTGTTTAATATGTCTTTCAAGTTAAATTGCACACTAACTGAAAATCATTGCAATCGAGGTATATATTAATGCAACCCCCACCCTTTGGTCATACAATATTATCAAAAATCATATATTATATTATTTTGTATACGTACAATTCTATGTAAAATTGTTAAATAAAAATGTATTAAGTTCGTGATATATTATAATGACAAAATTTTACTGGTTTGTACAAAAAGTAAAATCAAGAAAATTTTTATTTTAAATTTTCAATATAAGGCAGTGATTAATATTATTTGAGGAGTTTTTAATTAATACTAAATTTATAGAAAACAATGAATAATACAAGATTTTTCTATTACATATGTTTTCATTTACAATTCTTTTTCTAATATTAGAGTTTTCATAATTTTGATGACCAACATAAATTGCTTGGCATTAATTTTGTTCCATTTCTTCACGAGTTTTGTTAATACATATGATAAATATTTCTAATATGATACACTTTTTGAATTTTATTTTGTTTTATTTATTTATTACAATTAAAATTAGTTTGATTATCTGTTTTGCACCACACTTTAAGTCTCACAGAATCTCACAGAAAAAATCGATAACCTGCATACTTAGATACATAATTATCCATAAAAAAATATAAGCAGTTGATGAAAAGCTAAAATGACCAAAATAAAATAACACAGCTTAACAAAATAAAATCTATGTGATTGCTTTGAGAAATCCCGAAACACGTCAAAAAGTTTTTTCATTCTGATTATTTTCCACTTTGAAATTTTAAAATTCACTGATTCGTATTTGTTTTATGAAATAATGAAATTTGTATGGAAAAGAGTCATTTTCCTCTTTAGTTGAAATTATTCAATATAAAAGTTTAAACTTTACTAAAGTTAATTTGTTCCAAAATGTCAAGTAATTTATATCGTTCGAAAGAGGACAAAAAGAGCTAACAGAAAATATAATAAATGGAATAAGCCAAATTTTATTGGGCCTTTTCAGGTAACAAATACAAAAAAAGAGAAAAAACTAATTTTTTTTGTATTTTTAGAACAAAATTTAATATAAATTGAATATCATTCGGGTTTATTCTGATAAAATTTATATTTTCTGTTAGCTCTTTTTGCCTTCTTTCCAACGATATAAATTACTTGACACTTTGGAACAAAATTAACTTCAGAAAATTTTAATCTTTGATATGTAAAAATTTCAACTTAAGGGGAAAATGACTCTTTTCCACATAATTTTTGTAATTTAATAAAAAAAACTAATCAGTGAATTTCCAAGTTTCAAAGTGGAAAATAAGCAGGAGTGAAAACTCTTTTTGACGTATTTCGGAATTTCTCAAAGCAATCACATCGCTTTTATTTTGTTAAGCTGTGTAATTGTATAATTCAAATTTATGTAAAAAAAATTGTAAATTTCTTTTTCTTGCACATATTTATTTAATCGGCTATTGCATTTAATTTTTGAGACGTGATAAGAAATTCAAAACCAAAATTATAAAAGTAAGGAATTACCTGTCAAGAGCCAATCCGTAGTTTTTTATAATATTTATAATTTTTTTATTTCTCAATGCCTGCATGTAAACATTGACTCGGTATGGGAGATTGTGCTACGTCATTTTAAGGAAAACAAATAGAAAAAGCAAATTTGTTTATTTTAAGAAAAATAAAATTTAAAAAATTACTTAAATATTTTAAACTTGTTTTTTTAGTTTATGATATTAATTCAAAACAATACTTGGTAAAATTCCATACCAAGATATTTCGATAATTGAATAAGATTTAGACTTTTTATTGATATTACAATATACCTTTTTTTAATTCACATATTTATTTAGTAATACATATTACGCATTAAAGGAAGATTAATAGTAAATTTAACTATACTATACTACAAAAAATCGCCGCTCCGTTATTTAATTTAAAAACTGTTTTTTGTGAAAAACTTTTAAAAATTTTTATATTTATATTTCTAATGTAGACTTTTGTAATTATCTCATGACTTTTGTAAAATATTCATGACAAAAACATAAAACACTTGTCCTTACTTTTTTATTTAAAAAAAAAATTACTCCGAAATCTATGTTTTAAACTATACATTTTTTAAAGATGAAACATATTTTATGTTGGTAAACAGCATTTTTAAATTATTATATTATGATTACAACAGTTAATGTAAGTCTTATTTTGCTTTAACTCATTAGCGTCATCCGTTGCTTCAACGCAACCCTTACTTTGAGGTCACTTTTCAGGTTTAAATTAAAAAATTTCTTTGTCAATCTTTTTTATTTATTTAAAGTCTTAATTCAAGATATTTTATATCAAACAGTTGAATCGTTTTTGAATTTAAACCAAAAACTAAAAAATTATAAGCTAACCTTTTAAAGGAAATGACTTTTTTTCATTCTCGTACAATATTTCTTATTGTAGCACTTATACGTATTTTATTTTGGCTCTCCTGTAAAATTTTTATATGAAACCTGAAATTTTCATCGAAGAGAAAAGTATTTACTTTTCGGCGTCGAATGAGTTAATAGTAATACAAAAATAGTAACTCAATGTCTTAATTATAAAGAAGTAATAAGTAAAATTTGAATACAAATAACATTAGGTATAGCTTGTAAATTGAAATTATTATTAAGTAAAATTGTAAACAAGACTAAAATCGTCTAAAAGTAACTAACATAATTAACTAACTAAAAACTTTTTACTAAGCCGTGAAGCCTTTAGAAATTAATCATAAACCTCCTCCATAAAGCAATTTAATTGTAATTTTAAATGCAAACGTATTGTATTCAAATGTATTCAAACGCAGAGCAATCAATCAGAAACATTTTAAAATGGCGAATCAATGATAAATTGAGAGTCAACATAAATAATTTTTTTATTGATAAGAGTAATATCAATTTGATTATATTATCAGACCATTATGAAAAAAAACTTTCTTAATTGAAAATTACTTTACTTTACTTTACATTACTAAGCATTGGTTAAATACATAATATCTATATATATATTTTTTTACTATTCTTGATTTTATTTTATTAGTTATTTAAACAGCATTTAATTGAATAGCTGTATATACATTTTATCAGAAATTATAAGCGTGTTGTGCGGCTCGTGTCTTGAACCAATCAGAATTTATCAAATGAAACACCTGCTTTCGTTAAAAAAGCAATAACTACACAAATGAAACTCATCCTGAAAACAACCGAATTTAATAAAAATGTATTACGTATTTTAAGTTGAAGATGTATACTAAAATGTTTTGCACAATCCAATAATTAAGTAAAAAATATCCAAAACCTGTACTTGAACTTCCTTTTTATTTGTATGTTGAAATTTAAGACTTAAAAAAACTACGTATTTGGCAGACTTACATTTTTTTCGTTGTATTTTTACGAAACTATGGAATAAAGAAAGTGAAAAATTAATTAGAATAAACGCACCTGCTTAAATACAGCCTGTTTGAAACATATAAATTTATTTTGTTTCATATCTTTAGCCAAATATTAAAACAAAATATAAAACAAAAGGCCAATGGACAAAAATGTAAATAACTGAGAAATTACACATGGACAACTGCAGTACAAAACAAAAGTATAATAAAATAACATCTATATACCTGCACGATTGTTTATATGTTACAATATTAAGAAACCAGATTCTGTCTTAACTTATAATTTATAACATAAAAAAATTTATAAAGTCCATGTTGAGCGAATATCCTTCTTTGCTCAATATCCTTCTTTGTAAAAAATGAAAATGATAACCCTTTTTTGATGAATTCAAATATCTATCGCAGTTGAACAATTAAAAAAAATGCATCACTGCATTAAAGCACACATAAGATACTGAAAGTTACATCTGTCAAAAACAGATGTAAAAATTCAAATAACAATTTATTTTCAAGGTTTACAATTGACAAAAAAATTATAACAGGACAAAAATTTACTACTTTTTATTATAGAAATGAAACGAAAAGAAATAGTAGGATCCTGAAATTATCAAACAGTTTGATAATAATTTTCATTTTTTAATTAAAAGAAAAACAAGGAATTTAAAAAAGTTAAATTCAATATTATTATGTTACTATAAATTTAAACTAAGATGCTACAATATTACGATAAAAATTATTGACATCTTTGAACCACTATCATACATGATGTTTGACAATAATTTAGCAAAATAATATTTATAGATGCTTTTTCGAAAAAAACCAATAACTAAATTAAAAATACATTCATTAAAAAAAAAAGAATTTTTAACTATGCACGTGTTTGTTTTCGATCAGTATAAAAGAAAAGTATAAAAAAAACTTGTTATGCATTGGCGCATACAAAGCACCTCAATTTGATCACACCTGTCTGAGTATTAAAATAAAGCTTGCTGTATCTTAATTGACTCAAAAAAAATAATTTTAAATAAAAAAATGAGTATATCCTACTAGTTTATAGAAATTTAGACAAAAATTAAATTGAATTATTGAAAAATCTATAGCATGATTTTTGTAACTAGAAAAGTCCATAAAACAGAATTTTTATTTTATATAGAGCCGTGAAATGGTCTGAGATTGGCCGCGCAACCTGAGATTGGCCACCCATTTTTAATTAGAATGCTCCATATTTTTAAAATAGTGTTTATCATTTTGATGTAGACATATCTTGAACTGATCATACATGTTTTTAAATAATAAAAAAGTCTCGTAGTTTAGCCTAAAATAGGGTGGCCAATCTCACGACTGGTGGCCAATCTCACGACTGGTGGCCATTCTCAGACCATTTCACGGAAACAAATAAACATTCTTCAAAATTTTGTAGCCTGTTAAAAAGCGCAAAAACTATATCAAAAGTTTTGAAAAAAAGAATTTTATGCTATACATTATTTCCGCCTTTAACCAGAAACAATTTTTAAATTAATTTAAAATAATGAATTAAAATTTATTTAAATAAAAGTGAAAAAATTAAGCTTTACTTTAGAACTTTAGGTCACAGAAGAAATCACATTATATAAGTTATTTTAAGTCTGAAAAGAAAGAAGCAATCTACTTCAACATTTCTTTTTTAACTTTTATCAAGCATAAGATTCCATTATCAATAAACTATCTCAAATACTGTTCGAAATTATCCCCAGATCGTCATTTTTGCTGACTAAATATATTTACTTTAACATATTGACCTTGACTTAAATTATCAAGATTTTATTGATACCCGCACAAAAAATTGTATTAACATTTGAGTCCAATTTTAAAGATACGGGTTGCACAAGGATTGTGAATATATTACATTATAATAAAATTAAAAATATCCTGACTTAAATTTTAAATTGACCTTATTAATTTACACATTATTCATTGTATACCTAGAAAAAGAAAAAAAATCGTTTTAAAAAAGAATATTGTCTTTTTTTTATCTTTATTAAACCACGCATTTATTCGATATTTTGGTACACTATAATACTGAAAAAATCTTAAGACTACTCAATCCAGCCTGTTTTAATAAAAATTGAAATTTTATCCTGATAATTGTAATTCAGACCTCTCATATATTTAAAAAAAATTAAAAACACTTCGTAATTTAAAAATTATCCTGCCATGTTATATTTTCTTAGTGCTTTGAAAAAATACATTTATATTATGAAAAAAAATATGTAAAAAAATATACATTCAATCCAAATTGAAAAATAAAATATCGTCAAATAGTTTTTACGTCGCCTTAATAAAATTATATGATTTTAAGAAAAAAAAAACTTATTTTTGTTTCTCCATTTTCAATCAGGTCAATTTTAAATAAAAGGACTATGCACACGTGTTCCAAAAAAAAGTACCTGAGTTTCCTATTATGCATGTGAATAAAACTTATATGTTGGTACATATGTGTTTCATCAGATGAAAAAACATCTGTCTTTAAAAATATTAATACCAACATTTATTCATACAATTGAAAGACATTAATGTGAAATCCACCCTAGAGTTTCAGTGATGCTCTTTATATACATATATTATATCTGTAAGCAGTGCATATAGAATCATTTTTTTATGAAATCTTATTTTGCTTTTTTTTTTGTTTTTCTTTTAAAGCTTATGTATTTTGATATTTTTAGTCTGCTTAAATTTATAATAAAAATTAATATTTTTCTGAAAATGTCACTAAAAGAAAGTATACCTTAATCTTATATATGAACTATTTAAATTAAATTGTTCTATAAGTAAAAATAATCTACCGGACACAACGATGCCTGAAACTAGCATGTTTTTGAATAAGGATCAACATCTTTATGGTTGATGGCACTCTTTTTTAAGAAAAACTTGAAAAATGATTTGTAATTTGATGCACAGAATTCAACTTAAAACAAAGTCGGTATCCTACTCCACAATCGAAAAATATATTTTGAGAGACTTTAAAATCATTTGAAGTTCTAATTTTAATAATTTGTTTGCTCATTGGATAAATTGTGATAATATAATAAAATTAAAATATATGAAAAAAGAAAAAAAATGAATAAGAAAATATCATCAACACGATGGAATTCAAAACAAGAACAACAACAACAAACAATTGGAGTTTTTTAAAGCATGTTTATAATCTTCAACTTCATTTTTGGTTTCCAGCAAAATTTATTTACCAGCATAATATAATCTTTTTAATAAATAGATTTTGGAGGTACATACATAACGTTGGTTTCAAAAGGATAAATAAAACAACACTGCGATATAATATCAAAGTATTGGTTATACATTATACATAAGCTGAACCCATAAATAAAAATCGACTTGTTTGTATTTGCGTATTATTAAAAAAATATTTCTTAGAGGTTCAGCTCTAAGTTCTTGATTTGTATGAAAGTACTAAGCCATGCGCCTTACGTCTAGTGGCACGCGTCTTGGTCACACGAAACGAACTTATCCGAATATTACCGAAGTTTCACATGGTTCCACATAATATTAAATAAAGTGAAAAAAGCATTTTTATATTTATTCTTCATCGCATACATAGATGTTTTAAACTATGTAGATCTTTAACCAATTTACTTTTATGTATGTTTCTTTGAATATTTCGCTTTTGCCTTAAAAAAATATTCTCCATTCTGCAGGTAGACTGATATTTTTATAATATAAAGGGCCAACCGCTTAAATTGTTTTCATTTACTTTTTAGTCGTGTTTGTGTGCACATACATTGAGAATGATGCAGTAAACATTTTTTATTAATGTTATTAAAATTAAATTATTAATGAAAATTATCAACCTATATAATAATAATTAAGAATATCAGAAAAAAAAAAAAAAATTAGAATTTAAAAGTTTAAGTGAGAAAAGAAAAAAAATGAATAAGAAAATATTATCAACACGATGGAATTCAAAACAAGAACAACAACAACAAACAATTGGAGTTTTTTAAAGCATGTTTATAATCTTCAACTTCATTTTTGGTTTCCAGCAAAATTTATTTACCAGCATAATATAATCTTTTTAATAAATAGATTTTGGAGGTACATACATAACGTTGGTTTCAAAAGGATAAATAAAACAACACTGCGATATAATATCAAAGTATTGGTTATACATTATACATAAGCTGAACCCATAAATAAAAATCGACTTGTTTGTATTTGCGTATTATTAAAAAAATATTTCTTAGAGGTTCAGCTCTAAGTTCTTGATTTGTATGAAAGTACTAAGCCATGCGCCTTACGTCTAGTGGCACGCGTCTTGGTCACACGAAACGAACTTATCCGAATATTACCGAAGTTTCACATGGTTCCACATAATATTAAATAAAGTGAAAAAAGCATTTTTATATTTATTCTTCATCGCATACATAAATGTTTTAAACTATGTAGATCTTTAACAAATTTACTTTTATGTATGTTTCTTTGAATATTTCGCTTTTGCCTTAAAAAAATATTCTCCATTCTGCAGGTAGACTGATATTTTTATAATATAAAGGGCCAACCGCTTAAATTGTTTTCATTTACTTTTTAGTCGTGTTTGTGTGCACATACATTGAAAATGATGCAGTAAACATTTTTTATTAATGTTATTAAAATTAAATTATTAATGAAAATTATCAACCTATATAATAATAATTAAGAATATCAGAAGAGTGTACTAAAATTGTTAAGAGACAATTGAAAAAAAAAATAAATTTAATTCAAAAGTGAAAATGCCTATGCATCCAATGGAATTCAATCAAAATTATTTATCAATCAACCATAGTTCAGGAAACTTGTCAAACAATAAAAAAAATTTAACTCCTGAATTGAAAGAACATAAGCCAAATGCAAATAATATTACAATCAATAATAACTCTTTTACCGACGGAAGGTACAAGAAAAAATATAACTTTACAAATTCACATTATCCGGGGCATCAATCTGCATCAGTTGTGCGTAGAAATGCAAGAGAAAGAAACAGAGTGAAACAAGTAAATAATGGTTTTGCAAACTTACGACAACATATTCCTTTAAAAGTAATTTCTTCTTTATCTGGTACAAATGGAAGGGGTGCAAGTAAAAAACTTTCAAAAGTGGACACTCTTAAACTCGCTGTAGAATATATAAAAAGTTTGCAGTCGCTTTTAGAAGAGTGTGAAAATAAAAAAAATATTAAAACAGTGTTGCCTTCACCACATTTAAATTTTTCAAGTAGCAATTCATCAGAAATATCTGTTTCACCTTCACCATCATATTCTTCAGACACATCTTTAATTGGAAATAATAATACTTATCAAATCAAAGAACATTTTAAGATTGAACCTTATGATAATTATCTTGAAAGTAATCAAAGTGGATCTCCATCTCCAAAGCTTTCCTATTCAAATATGAGTTATATTCATATAAATAATCAATTTAATAATAATAAAAGAATAAATGGTGAAGATTACTCACACAATCAAGTATCACCAGATGATGAAGATTTGCTGGACACTATTGCATGGTGGCAGGAACAGCAATAGGTAAACATTTAATTTTTTAACAATCAATCAATGTATTTTAAATATACATTTTTTTATTGAATTAGTCTTTCAACAGTTTTTGACTATATTCTGTATTTTAAAAAAATCGAAAGAAAGCGATACATAAAAAGCGAATTACATCGTCATTCTAGAAATACAATGAATTTTTTTAATTATTTCAGATGCTTGTGACAATAAAACAAACATAATAATACGTACCAGTATCCAGAGGTAAACAGAGGATTTGTTGTTAATTACTCTACACTTATCACCAAAATGACTGAAAGTGACTTAAACAACTAATTGTGATCTAGTCAAATAAAATTCTTTTCAATACACATGAACTAAATATATTGCCTTAATTTACTGTAATTTTAATTTAATATTATTGATCAGCCATATGTAACAAAATTATTCTATTAAATTTCTGTTTATAGAGCATTTTATTTTTTTACACCGACGGTTTTTACACACGTGATCAATGTTTTCAAATGTACCCAAGAATCTGATGATCTTATAAAATATTAGTGAAAATCAAGATAAATGTTAAACAATTTTAAGAAAAGGAGACCATTATTAATCACAGCAATGATGCTACTTAAAACAGAACAGGAGAGCCATTTATCTTCAAACATTAGTTTTAAATATTGAAAAGGAAAAACCAAAAAATTGTAAATATTATTTTTAGTTATAGTTTATTGTTAAAAAAAATAAATTACTTTTAAGTTAAAAAATACATCAAAATTGAACTGGTTCAATTATTAATAAAATACCGTTAAAACAAAGAAATCTTGTATCACGTACTTTTCTCATTTTTCAAACTTTTCAAAGCGAATTTCGGATATACAGAAACAATTAGAACGAATTTGTATGTTATTATTATTTTTAAGCTTGAGTTTGGGTTCGAGTTTACACAACTTCAGCGAGAATTTGTAGCCTAAATTGTGAATGAAGACTTCGTGTTCAGTCGATTAAATATATTGTATTGCAATCAGTCAGAAAGTATAAATAATTCAATTATGTGAGCATATTTTGATTCACTGAAACTACCATATTAATTCTATGCTTTTATGAGAAAAAATTACAAAAGTTACAAAAGCCAACCGTAAAATTGTAACGGAAGTTAAAACGGAAATTCAATTGGACAATAGTAACATTATTATAAATGAATCAAGAACATATCTTATCATTATTCGTTTGATAAGATGTATCATGCCGCATACGTTCTGGACTGGCGCACAAACTTGTCATTCAAAAAAAGAATTAGTAAAATTTTATATTTGTTTAAATATATTGAATGAGTGGAAAATATATTTCTTACATGGTAAGAAAATCTTTCTAGTTTAAATGATTTTTAGTCGGTTCGTTTTTCCAATTATTTTTTAAAGCTAAAATTTAATGATATATGATGATATTCATTTAACTTTTGGGTGCCCTTAAAAATGTAACGTACGTGATTAAAGGATGAAAAATCACCTAGCCTGTATGTTTATTTATTTACTATGTTTATCTACTTTAAGTTTCAAAACTTAACTACTGAAAAGTATTACAAACAAAATGCATAGTTTTGAAGATTCATACTCATACCATGCACTACTCAAAAGAAGCATTGGTTCGACTTGTCCACTATTATAACCAAAAGCAGAATATAAAATTGCTAATTAAAAAAAAAAATCAAAATTTATGTGTGTATAAATAACTTTTACAAAGCAGGTTCTTATTGTTTTGAGCGTCAGTGTCAAAACCATAGTTTTACCCTGTATAATTTCTTAATAGAACATTATGCAAAAAAGGTTGTTCCACCCGATTTTTTTATTAAAAACGTTTGGGTCACTTACGAATTGTAGAACGCTTTTAAATGTTTTTATATTTAATCAAACTTTCCATTTTACATTACTTAGATGGTTTTAAAAATGTAATAATTTAAATTTTTCTGCACAGGGTACGTGGATAAATATAAAAATTCATATACACGCTACATTCATTTAATCACGTACATTCATTTTATCGCAATTCATTATTAGAGATGTCAAAGAAAACCGTTAAAAAATATAAAATAGATGAAAATATTATAAAAATGGATTTGCTGTTGCAGCTGGTTCCTTACTTTTTTTAGTGCACTCTATTACAGACGATTTGTTCACCGTCACCCTGTAAGTTCCAGACTGATTTCTTCCCAAAACTTTAGAATGGTACATCGGAGCGAGGTCAGGTTTTATTTGTTGGAAAGTGTAGTTCAAAAAGATTATATAGCCTGAAAATAGTCAAAACACCGTTATTAAAACTTTATAAGAAAAATTAAGAGAATTTACATAAATTTTTTCCAAATTAGCTGAAATCCCCAAAATGACGAATATTTTCCAAAAACGGCCAATTTTTCAAAAAATTACTAAATTAGCCAATTCAATCCATTCCAATCAGCCAGTTTTAGCAATTTGATAGGTCAACACTAAACTCATTCAAAATAACTTAAAATAATCATGGAAATATTTTGCTGATGATAGATAGACATCAACCCAGGAATGATGCTCAGTCAATCCAGTACGAATATTCAATTCTTCAAACAGTCATTTAAAGAGTGGACGTGATCAATATGTTGCACATTCATCTTTGACGTTATCAACAACAACATCAGCTCAGAATCCATCTTCTATCAAGTTCAACCTTCCAACTTCACACAATCTGAGGCATAACTTTCCAATTGAACGACATGGTTCTACGTCTGTCTATTCTGCTAATAGTGCTAACAATCGGTGCATCAATATCTTCAACAGCCTTCGTCACGACATGAACACCTGGGAGCCAAAGACAACATTCAAAAACCAGTTGACACAGCAGAACAGTTTAACTAAATATATATCCTGAAATGCATCTAAAATTGTAAAAATTTTACAAAGAACACAAATGAAAGAGATTATATGATTTGCTTTATCCTTGATTGGCCCAATCGAAAAACCCAGCTAGACGTATGTGTATTTTGATGTCCTCTATCGATTTGAATACACCCTCGCCCGAGGCTGCCCTGGTCGTTAATAGCTTCAGGCTAGTCAAATGTCTCTACAATTCGTTAGACTTCCGCTCATCAAAACTTTTTTTTTAGTTTATTATTTACCAACCCAATCTTATTATATTTTGGCTTTAAAAAAAACCTATTCATTTATTTGAAATTTAAAATCGAACATAAAGGGAAAATATTATAAATTTAAAAAGTAATATTAAAATCGACCAATTGTGCGACAAATTGTAAATATCAATTTAAAAGTCAGCGGATCCTTTTGTAAACAAATTCACAATACAAGTGTTCTTAAACAATTGAATACATCTAGGAATAAGAGACTTAAAGCGATTTTTTTCAAATTTTACTTTTTTTGTGTAAAAACTTTCAAATTCATAAAATCTTTCGATTGCAAAAAAAAAATTTCCAAAAATTTATTTTATTTAGTTTTTAAAGCCATGTGCCAAACAACCTAAATGATTTTGAAAAAAATTCTCGGGACAAGCGACATAACACATACAAAAAACCACGTAAAAATGTTTGTACGCATTCTGTTTATTTACGTCGTTTATCCCACTAAAAAAAAATACGACATAAATATCATACACAATATACCAAAATTTCGTTCTTATAAGTCTTTTATCCCAAGAAAATTTTTAAAATCAGACAAAATTTCTGGGGATAAACGACATTTTGTCTAAAACTCATCATTATGAATTATCTTTAAAATTTAATTAAACAAATATAATCGGCATTATTTTAGTCGTGTAATAATGAAAAGAAAATCTTAAAATTAATTTGCGTTTTAACTGGCTGGCATAAAACAGAAAAAAATCACAAAATTCGCGTTTACCGAAAATTCACTTTTATTGAGTTACGACGGTTATCCCTAGATGTATTCAACTGATTTAAAGAAGAAATAGGTTGATAGCCGAGTGATCTCTCTTATTTTTTGAAGTTCACCAACTTCAGATGAAAAAATAATACCATTAGATTTTGGACATTGATTTTTATTTATTAATTTTGAATGTTGACTAAGATTCCTAACACTCAAAAACAATCAATACATAAACCACATTTCTATAAGAGATGTATGTGATGTGAATGAAAATTTTATGTTACATACAAAAAATTTCCTGTACGAGTTAGATATAGGGTGTCTTAGCAAAGTTGTTCAGAATCATGAGAAGAAAATTTTGACATGAAAATTTTCCATTTTCCCGGAAAATTTAGGAATTTTCCACCTGGTCACCCCATTTTTATATAGACACCCTATATTTTTTTGATGTGTATATTGTGTATATTCAATGCTATTTTTACATAAAAATACATTGTTAGATATACACAGGATCTAGAAGATGCCTGTGCATATTCTTTTTAAATTAAGTGCAAAATTTGCCCCTGCAGGAAAGAACCACGCACCTACTTTTTTAATTAAAATGACATTTTTGACATTTAAGAACATACAAAGAATTTGTGTTCGAAAAAAAAATCTAAATCTTATAATATTTCAAGTATGAGTTGAATGCGAAAGGATCAAAAAGTGTTATTCAAAAATGGGACGCAGCTTAATAATACAAATGACTTGAAGCTCATTAATACTTTTCAATTTCTTTTACGTATACATCACAAACCCGCTCTCTTTGTATAATAATGTCTACACTCTTTAAATTTATCATTAAAACCTAAATTTTAATTTAAAACATGATTTAAATACGATTTATATTTATTACAGATAGGTATCACATCGATTGGAGAAAATGATTCTCCTACAAATTAAGAACTTATTTACGAAAACTTATCAAACAAAGAATAATCCTCAGATAGAGACTCTTTTGCGAATTTTGGAAAGAACTTATAAGCACAGCTATTCATAAATGTTCATATAATCGTGGCTCGTAGGGCAGGTACCTTTACGTCTGGTGCGAGTATTTTATACTAATTGACCTGCAAATACACTCTTGATCGTTGTTTACGAACATCATAAATTACGAACCTCATCTATTACAAACCCTGAATTTGAGAACTTTTCTCACATTCGATTACGGACAATGTTCAAACAGCTTTTTTAAATTAAAAAAAAACCATTAAATTTAAATTAAAAGAAGGAAAAAAAATAAATTTAAGAAAATATCAGTCAAGACTAACGAAAAAATGAATTTTATTCATCAATTTAACCCATATTATCATGTTAAGTTACAAAATTGTTATTGCAAAAAATAATTAAAGTTCCAATTACTTGAAATACCGAAACAAAATTACGAAAATCTTGGATAATATTTTCACACTCTGGAACACACTCTTCACCATTTTCGGAATAACCAGGTTCTTCATTTTTTTTGTTTAATCGAATAGTTCATTCATTTTGTTATTTCATTAAATAATAAATCTAGCATTCTCTTATAATTGTATCATATTATCTTTAAATTAATGATAAATAAAATTTTAAAGAAATTGATGAAAAATTTGTTTTTTTGTTTACATCAGTTTGAAAGTTCGTAATCGATGGTTATCGACTACTACATAACGAACATTTTGGCCTCAGTTTTGTTCGTAAACGACGATCAAGAGTGTAGTTGCCAATCTATCAACTTTAATTGGTCTCCTGGCAAATTTTATTGAGTATATCACGAGCAAAGTTTTGTGAAATACTTAAATAAAAAATGAAAACATACGCTAAAAAAATATAATTGTGAAAATATTGTACAATTTTAACGAGGAATTCACAGAAAAAATATTGACATGCGTCTTTGTTGTATGCAACTTCTTTTTTGCCAAGCACGACATTTTCATATTATGCATAATTAAACTTATAAAAATGAAAAAAAAACTCTTACAACATTTAATGGATGTGACTACCGTTAATATATGACCATTGATCTCTTAAAATATAAATTAGAACTTGAGCTATTGGGCAGAAACCGATAAAAAAATACAAAATTGCAAATATCTCAGTTTGTAGATGCGTCGTTCTTGCTTGCAACGGCAGAAATGTCTGTACTAAACTTTCAACTCAAAAGAGGATGAGGAAATATTTAGCGCGGTAAAATCACCCTTCTTACCAAAATTTACACACATACAAACAACCAGGATGTCATATACACATTGTATGTGTAAATGAAGGGTAGTTTAATCGTTTAATGCACATGCGAATAATTCTTAATACACATACATATAAATTTTTATGCATCTCACACATACACGTATAATGAAGGGATGAAATAAGTACAAAAAAATATTGAGAAAGATTTCAGTTTATAAAAAAAGTAATTTTTGAAAGTCACTGTGCGATAATTGATTAAATTTTTTAAAGAAAATTGTGAAAAAATAAAATATTAAATTCGAAATAAAAATACTGTGCCAAATACAGCACAAATTATGACGGAAAATAATGAAAACTTTTTTTTTTCATCAGAAGAAAACTCAATGGATGTAAAAAAAAATAATAATAATGCTAGAAAATTTAAATGTATTCCTTTCAATGAAAACCAGAATGTTGAAAACATTCAGCAACCTCCTCATTTTAATACAATTAATACAAATGAGAACTCTAAGAGACGAAAAAATCATAATCAAACAAGAATAAAAACACCGCAAGTTATTGCAGTAGCGCGTAGAAACGCAAGAGAAAGAAATCGAGTGAAACAAGTAAACAATGGTTTTGCATCGCTAAGACAACATATCCCGGAAGCAATAGCCAAGTGTTTTGAACAAGCATCTAATAAAAGTACGTCAAAGAAATTAAGTAAAGTCGAAACATTGCGAATGGCAGTTGAATACATTCGACAGCTTGAATCGATGTTAGCAAATAGTCAGGTAAACAATTCGACAACACCTCCATCTGAAAAGCCATCTTATCAAACCCATTTTTATGAAATCAAGCCTAAATTAAAAGAAACCGATACAGAAATAGCAATTATAGATGGGCAGCAATACATTAGGATACCAGGGACAAACACTTTTCAATCAATCTCAAACCGAATATACGAAGAAAGTGGAAAGTTTAATAAATCTAACGAGTCGGAAGGATGCGTGACTTTCAGTCAACCTTCAATGGCAGCAAGTGAAATTCTTTCCTTTTCATCCGATATATTTATGGATACAATAAACTTTTCATTATCACAAAATATTAAAGAAGAGGTTGATTATATTTAAAATGAAAATGGGTTAGGGTCGTGGAATCGTCTACCTCAATTTACATAAAATTAAACAAAAAAACACATTAAATGGGAATAATATTTACTGTTCCTAAAAATTTGCGGTAAAAATATCCCAGTGGGAAAAATGTTTTTGATACTAAAATATGTTTTTGCGAGCTTTTCATTCATAATAACTAAGATTCACTTATACATTTTAATATTTAGCTTTAGACTTAACGACTTTGAAGCATTTCTTTTGAGAAAATTAAAAGATTATTGTATCTGCTCGTATCTTCAATACTTTAGAAATCATGGAGAAGTTACGGTAACTACCAATCTGAATTGAAATATCTTTATAGGAATTAAATAAATACTTAATAGTTAAGAATTAATCATAAGTAGGTATAAGATTATTTATAGTAGGTTGTAACATGCTTAGTTCTTAATGTAAAACGAGAACTATCCTCACATTTTTTAACTCATAAATTTTTAGTTTTTGTTGAATTATAAATATGATAGAGAAAATCTTTGTCTGGTTCCACGTACACAATTTCTCAAAATAAAAACTTAGTAATACATATCCAGTGAATTTACTTAAAAAAAATATTACAATAAAGAAACTTTTGTGAATAAATAATTGTTTTTGTTATTAAGAACGGTAAAAGTAAATTTTCTCATAATACAGATAAAATAGCTGAAATAGATTAAATTAAATTTGACAGTTGTTATGTATTTACAGACATAGTTATAGATTTTTAAATTTCAATCAATCGGATATATTTTATCAAACTATTTTTGCCGGTTTAAAATAGAATCTCTGAATTATATTGTCAGGTTGAATGTTGGAAATTTTTTTTTCTGTGTTGAGAATGAAAGCATTTCCAAATTTAAAAAAATGACAAAATCCCGAATCATCTCTCGCAAAATTTGTGGATTTATATATCATTTTTGGTCAATAATTGTTATAAAAACTGTTTGATCGCCAAACCCCAATTTGCAGTGATATTTTACTCTAAAGTGGAAAAAACTAAGAAAAAATACATTTTAAGTTGGAAATTCTCTTTCGTTTTCATATATTGTGCTTTTCATAGGCAGAAGTGGGTTAGACCTATATCTTTAGCCTATGGCTTTTTTGAACTTTAACTTGATCTTGGAAGGTAAAATGGCGAATCAGAAAGTTAAAACATAATTTTTCTTGGTTTCCTTCGGATGAAAAAGCTAAATTAGATGATTTCTTACATTTTTGTGGAAAAGGTCATATGCAACATATAATCTATGCATAGAATGCTTTTGTACCTTGAATCAAATGTCAAAGAGTCATGTTGCGAGTACGCAATGCTGGCCAATAACGATATAAAATTTGAATAAGCATTGATAATGTGCATAATTTAATAAACGGTGATTTTGAAGTCAATATACGCTGAAATCGTGTATCAATTTATGAACGTTATTAAATAAAAAATAAAGAGAAATTGATGTTTTTCATTTCTAATCACTAAATTCGTTTCTAAATTTTAGCATTATATATATTTCATTAATACTTATTCCAAAGCAAAGTACTAAATTTTGGGTTTTGTGGATGTATACGGCGATTTAGCTACACTAAGTTAAGGTAATCTATATAACGTACCCGCAAATATTTTAAATAAGCTAATTAAGAAATATTATAATGTAATCAAATATGATCGAAAAATAAATTGTATAAAAAGTACATCCGGTACTGATTTGGAATTTTTTATATCATTTACGTCGAGCGTTGCGTTTCCGAAACTTAGTCCGCAGGCTTTTTGGGACAAAATTAAAATTACGTCCTTTTCTAAAAATCATTTTAATCAAATCTCTAGGTTTGCTCCTTCATAGTCTGGACAGAAATGGGTAAGAGAGGTGTTCATTAATTTGCCGTTTAAACTCTTTTAATTCTAACTATCTAAGCTGAATTATTGAAAGATCATAGCGTCCCTGAATATCATTAAAAATCGTTGAATTAAAACTGCTTAAATCTTTGAATAAATGAATGAAATATAAATAAAACTTTCTATTTAGTTTGAATTAACCGTGACTTTATATAGATAAATTCTTAACTTAGCGTAGCTTAAACCTTCGTATATGAAACCTGAAATTTTCATCGAAGAGAAAGAAAAGATTACAGAAAAACTTTTTGTTCAAAACTCAATATTTCTAGGAGTGGCGTCGAATGAGTTAATTTCTAGATATAAACACTTCAAGAATCAAAATTTCGTAAATCTAAAAATTAAAACAGACAATTCATTCAACGAGCAGTTATTTTAAAAGGTAAATTACACGTTTATTTGAATATGGATGACTTAGATCCATTCATTTATTTCAACCTTAATGCACATTGTTTTAAATATTAATGAATATGTATTAATCAAACCTTTATATAAATTGCAACAAAATTGAACATATTTTTCAGTCCGACTTTGAAATAGAATTTGATATGACAGAAATGATATTTGAAAATCTTTTTATCAATATTTCAGTACTTGCTTTTACTGTTATATGCTTATTTCATATCTGGCAGATACGTTCGAGGTCTTATAAACTAGCACTTAAAATTCCGGGGCCACGGGTGAGTTTTTTAAATTTTTTTCTTTTTTATTTTCATAAAATTTATACATAATGTTTTTTTAGCCACTTCCAATAATTGGAAATGCACATTTAATTTTCAAAATTACATCAAAGACCGGTATTTATAACATTTTCCAAACTTCTAACAAAAACCTAAAAATTTAACATTTAGGCTGTTAATTGTAATTTCAAAATGTTTAATTCCAGACCCAAAAAATCCTTTAACTTATCCTCTTTATACTAACTATAGTAAATATATACGGTTTTTCACATAAAAATGAAAAAATAAAAATTAAATTTATAACAAAATGCAGAATATTATAATTTGAGAATTTTACATGACGCCTAAAAAAAATAATATCAACACTTTTCTACTTTAGATGTTATATCAAAAGCATTGGAGTATGGAAAAATATACAATCCAGTAGGGAGAGCATTTTTAGGATATAATGTGTTTGTTTTCCTCACGCATCCCGATGATATAGAAGTAGTATACTTGTATCATGATTGATTCATAAAGAATAATAATAATGTATTAATATTAAATATAGATAATTTTGAATAGTAATCAACATTTAGAAAAATCAGAGGAATATAGATTTTTTGAGCCATGGCTTGGCAATGGTTTACTGATAAGTAAAGGAGAAAAATGGAGGTCACACAGAAAATTAATAGCTCCTACTTTCCACACCAACATCTTGAAAAACTTTGTTAAAATATTTCATAAAAATAGTTTAGATATTGTAGGAGCAATGAGGTCAAAAGTTGGTAAAGAGATTGATATTCATAAATTTATGAGTGAAGTCACAACCAATATATTATTAGGTATGTGTTAAGAATTAAAACATCAGTATAATCCGTATTATTAAACATAATTTTGAAATAGAAACCGCCATGGGTTATGACAAAACAAATGATAAAGGTAAATCAGGCTTAGACTACGCTGTCGCAGTAATGGAAATGTGTGACTTAATTCACTTGCGTCATTATCAATTTTGGTATAGAATAGAATTATTGTTCAATCTTTTTGGTTTAAAAAAAAAACAAAATAATTTATTACGTCGAATTCATGGTTTAACTAACAGAGTCATAAAGGCAAAACAAAAAACTTTTCAAGCAAATATTAAAGAAGGGAAATTACCTCAACCTTTGTTTCACGAAATTATTTCAAATAATAAAGCACATTATGATAGCCATTTACTAAAAGATGATTTAGACATAATTGATGAAAGCTATGTAGGAGAAAGAAGAAGACTAGCGTTTTTAGATTTAATGATTGAAACTGCGTATCTTGGTGCAGATATAACTGATGAAGAAATCAAAGAAGAAGTGGACACAATAATGTTTGAAGGTCACGATACAACTGCTGCAGCAGCTAGCTTTGTTCTTTGTTTGTTAGGTGAGCATCAGGAAATACAAGATAAAGTTTATTTAGAGCTTCAATCAATATTTAGTGATAATTTACGAAGACCAATAACGTATAGCGACACAATTGAGATGAAATATTTAGAACGAGTGATTTTAGAGTCATTAAGGTAAAATTGGTTTTAAAACAATTTAAATTAAACTGTAAACATGTCTTTCCAGACTTTATCCCCCTGTTCCAGCAATAGCCAGAAAAGTTAATGAAGATGTACAGCTTGCAAGTAGTGATTTAATCATTCCAAGTGGGTCCACCGTAGTTATTGGCACTTTTAAACTTCATCGGCAATCAGAGTTTTATGAGAACCCAAATAAATTTAACCCGGATAACTTTCTTCCAGAAAATACACAAAAGAGAAAATACTTTGCATATATTCCATTCTCAGCAGGACCCAGATCGTGTGTTGGTAGAAAGTACGCCATGTTGAAACTGAAAGTACTGCTCTCTACCATTTTAAAAGAATATTATGTTAAGTCTAGTGTACGAGAAGCAGATTATAGTTTGACTGCCGATATTATATTAAAACGTGGAGATCTTTTTCGTATCGAATTGGAATCCAGGATTTAATAATGCTATACGAAATTTTAACTTATCGAAAAATTATTCATTTAACTGTATTTAATCATTTTATTATAAGATTTTATACTTTCCTTATCACTAAATTCCCAAAACAAATATGGTAGTAAGTTAAAACCATTTTAAAAAAATTTATATTTTATAATTTTTATTTCTACATTTTTCTATTATATATTATGTAACGACCGCTATAAAGAGAAATAATTATATGTAATATTTATACTATCAGCCTTGTTTAATTAGAATTGAACAATCCAAATTTTAAAATCCTCTTTCTGTCTTAGGATACACTTAAAATCTTAACCATTGTACTTAAAATACAAAAGGCACTTTTTATAAACTTGAGAAACAGTGTTCCGAAAAATTTGTCATTGTTAAGTAAGGCCGCGACAGATGCAAATCGAAAGTTTGTTTTTATGAAACAAAATGTCAGGTGGGCGGGTCAAAAAACTTCAGTAGAAAATTTTGCAGTTTTTGGCGTATTTTAGTTTTTTCCTATCAATTACGACACAATTATGTATTATTACTTAGAAATTCTTAATTTTTTTTAAAAATTACATCAATTTTCAATGGAGTTTCATTCAGTGCAAAAAAGGGATATTGCACAAAACTTTTAGAATTCATTTGTCATGGCCTTAAATAGAAAAAAAAATAAAATTTGTGTTCTGAGTTCTAATAAACTTAACTAAATTATATCGCCTATGTCATTTAAATCACTTCTCATATATTAAAACGATAAATTAAAAATTCTATTACCCAGGCTATAATGCAAAATAATATACATAATGATTGAGCATGAATACATAACGGAAAACTGTTAGTCCAATCTCGAATTGCTCCTAAAAAAGGAATATATAATAATAAAATCATAAATTATAATTCGTTAATATTACCTATCAGAGGTCCAAAAGCAATTACAAACAATGCTTTTCCGATCATATGCCAACCAAATGCTGCTGCTAATCGTTCAAGCGGTACACTTTCTGAAACAGTTAATGTGAAATTACTTAATGCTACACCACGGAAAAAACCAGATATCGATAAAACTGTTAAGAGACCAGTCCAACTAGTTTGTTCTGCCATTACTGTAATAAGATAAAAAATAATAAATTTTTTATGTGATTAAAGTGATCGATTTCATTAAATATACTTCAACCCAGTACAGTGACGATGTCGTATTAGTTTGGGCTTGAGAATGTACAGTATGATAGATAAACAATATATATTGGTCAATCAATGATTTTTATATCCAAGGGCGGATCCAGAACAAAATTAATTGCGAATTAATGATACCCACCAGTTGAAAGTTTAGTGAATTGAAATTTATATCCATATTTTAACCTTTATTCCTTTTTAGCATTTAGCATTTGATGGCCAATTTTTTTACACAAGAATTTTTCGTGAAATTTTCAAATCAAAGTTATATACTTTATTTTGTGAAAATATACTAAAAAACATTCCAAATTTTCATATTTGTTACATTTCATTTGTAGTTTTTCATTATAAATACACAAAAATCGAATTTAAATCTGTCGTCTAGCGGAAATATTCATGTCACTACAAATTTTTGAACAAGGCTTTGTCTACCTGTTTTGAATGAATATCAATAAATTTATGGTTTTATTTAATAAAACACATTTCAAATTTGTAAAAAAATGAATCAAATATAAAAGATTTTTAATTGATATTAAATAATAAAATATTGAAATGAATCTACGTAATGGTAAATTTGTAGTTACCGTAACAAAAAACATTAAAAAGTTTAATTATCTCGATTTTTTTCTTCAACACTTTATAAATCTTTTTAAAATTCATTAATAATCAAGAATTTCCTTTCATTTAAATGTTTGATCAGAATCAAATTGGTTCAAATATCATTAATAAAATTATGGTAAAATCTGTAATCACCGTCACGAAAAGCAATTTTTTCCAAATTTTGTGACATTTTCCGTTGAAGTCAAGTTTTTGGGTGAAAAAAATTTCATTTTTATTTTGCTGGTTTCTTTGGATTTGGTCAAAATTATTATTTATTTGACTAAAATATTCTGTTAAACATAAAAATACCACTAATTTCATCATTAAGAGACGAAGAAAAGCAATTTTCTGATTTTTTTGTAGTCACCGTAACGGAGAAATCTCTTAATTAATCAACTATTTTTTTAATATTTAACAAAATAGATGATTTGAATCTATGTAAAAGCTTTTTAACTTTTCAAAAAATACATTTATTATAATATTCTCTTTAAAAAAACATAGAAAAAACGAATTATATTGAATATGAAGAGGGCTTCAAATCTATTTTGGTATTCTGCAGTCAAAAAGAAAACCTATAAGAGATTCTAAAAATGCAATTTATTCATGTAATATAGTGAAAAACAAATGAAATATGTAATGAAAAAGGTAAAATTTTGTAGTCACCGTAACAAAAACAATGGCCATATTTTATTTTTGTGAATTAAATTTCCTATCTCTTAATATTTTACACCTCAATCAAATATGTTTATATTAGTGAAAAAATTGAGTGAAGTAACTAAGGCCGCGACAAATGAATTTCAAAAGTTTTGTCCGATGCCCCTTTTGAAAAGTCAAAAAAGACGTGGGGCATAAAAAAAAAAAAATTTTTTTGAACAGGATTTTCAATTGAAAATTCATGTTTTTTAGAAAATTCCAACAATTTATAAGTAATTATTACGTTATTGTGGTGAATTAGCCTGAAAAAAACTAAATAAACCAAAAAAATCCAATTGAAATTCCTTCAGCAAAATTTTAAAGTCCAAATTTTTTAACGGTCAATTTTTTTTAAATAGGTTTTTATGAATTTCTGAGTGATTTCTTTGTAAACCTTACAAAAAACATTCTCAAAAGGCAATTAATTAAAAATGTAAGCAATTATACGTTTGTTATTGGTATTATTTGAAAGAAATTGCCTTAAAAACATTATCTGCAAGAAGAACTTTTTTTTTTTTTTTTGCCCCCCCCATCTAACATGTTATTGGATTAGGACAAAACTTTCGATTTTCATTTGTCGCGGCCTAAACTTAAGTATAAAAAAAATAAGAGAGAGATATAAAAAACATTTCACTAAACTTAAGTTGTAGTATCGAAAAACAAGAGAGAGATATAAAAAAATTTCACTAAACTTAAGTTGTAGTATCGAATCATAATTAAGTGTTATATAAATAAATTAATTGGTAAATCTTTACTTGGTTCTAAAATTTTATCTGCTTAGGGGGCGAAAATTCTGCCGCCCCGTTCTGGATCCGTTCTTGCCTATATGTGACAATTGTTATAATGACTGATTTAAAGATTATTTTACTTTTTATAATGTTGAAAACAAATATTCTCTGGTTTGTATCTTGTGAGATCAAGAGTTTTTATCGCATATTATCTCTTGTTAAGTGCCAAACTGTTCATAATAAGATAGATTCATTCTAATATTTTACTCTGATAAATATTTTTTCTGAACCAATTTTCCAAATTATACATTACTCACACGAACGTGTTACAGCAACAAACAATATTGACGTCATAAATATAATACGTTTAGTTATCTTCAATTTATCACAAACTGGAGGAACAACAATCCGAGCCATTATATCCGTTAAAGCAGACACTGACAAGCATAAGGCAACATCATTTTGGCTATATCCTAAACTTCTTATAAAAAATGGTGTTATCATTTTAAAATTCATTTCTGCTACATAAAATATTGATAAGCCAAAAAGCAAATTTAGAAACCCTTTGTCTTTCAAGAGACTACAATCAAGAAGCTCTACAAATCTTTGAAAAAATGAGTCTGCCTTTGTTTCTGCCTCTTTTTCATCGTCTAACTTCCCCAATTCGATGCCAGACAAAATTCTAGGTGGGAGCTTTGCAAATGATCCTCTATTATTCGTTAAAAACCCTGCGTGAGTACTAACACGTCTAAGAAATTCAGTTTCTTCTTCCGCTTCTTTATCTCCTCGCTATTAAAATACGGCAAATTATTGTTTTTTATTTCACTTTGTTTCAAAATTCACTTACATCCATGTTTAAATGAATCATTCCTGATCCACTAAAATCAAAAGTTGACAATACTGATAATACAGACTCTTTTCGTTTTCTTACTTCTGTACTCATGCTCACTGCTGATGTTATTCTAGGAAATGAAGTAAGCGATGTTGGTTTATTTCTAAATGAATTTCCAGAAGAATATTCATTTATAGCTGAAGTTATTCTTGGAAAAGTTGGCCTTTTAGACATTACACCGGGCGAATGTGCTGACACATCATGTAGACGCTTTCCTACATTTTTATTATTAAACAATAAAGTGTTTAGTTCCGGTAGGTCTTCTTCATCATCGTCTTCATCGATCGTAGGAATTTTGGTAGAAATAGGTAAATCTGGTAAAGTCTCAATTAACTCAATATCATTTTTTTCTTGTTTCATATGCCATTTTGAGGGTTGTAAAAGGGTTGCTCCTAATGCCTAGGTTTAAATTATTTATTTAGATAAAAGAAATTGAGTTTTTTACCCAGTTACTTACCGCATGTAATGCTAAAGCTCCAATTATTAATAGTGTTCCTCGAAAACCATAATTTTGCAAAAATTGTGATATAAGTTGAGGTAAAATAAGCATTCCTAAAGCAGTCCCAGCCATTGAAAGCCCAACAGCTTGACCCCTTTTCTTGGTAAAATAATGATTCAGTGCAACAAATGCTACAAAATAAATCGTTACCTCTTTAATATTGATCACTATATTGTGTATATGTAGAATTCTAAAGCTTTGAAAAACTTACCAGCTGAAGTGGCTAAACCAACTCCAATTCCATTCAAAATACTGTAAGTACATATAATATGAAACATACTAGAGGAAAATGATGTTAATATCAGTCCTAATGAACAAAGCAATGCACCTCCAAAAGCAACTTTTCTATATGAAAACTTTTTAAGTAGAGGGCCTACAAATAATCCAGACATGTTCATCATAACATCAAGACCTGAAATTACTATGGCTGCTCCAGTAGTTCCAACATTTAAATCATTCAATATATCATTGAATAATAGACCAAACGATGGTTCTATTCCTCGGGTCGCTAACTATTGACAAATATGACAAAAATAATTCAAAATTATAAGTTTCTTACTTTTATTGTGTTTGCAAACAAAACTGGAAAATAAACTTAAACACTCGACTAGGAGTTTAAGATATAAGTCATTTGATCTTCCAAGAGCAAGTTAAAGTTCAAAAAAGGCCAAACTAAAAATATAGGTCTAACCCACTTCTACTATGCCTAGGAAAAGCAAAAATATATGAGAATTTTCCAACTTAGATTTATCTTTTCTTAGTTTTGTTCACTTTAGAGTAAAATACCAAAATAAGGTAGCTAGGAGGCTTGGAAGATTGGGCCTGAAAAGCACAACCTTTAGTGTTTTGCAAGGAAGAAGAAAATTTTATATTTTTTTCTGTTTAGAGAATTGAAGAACATCCAAATATAAAAATGGACAAAATCCCGAATGATCTCTCGAATTTTGTGGACTTATACATTATTTTTAGTCAGTAATTGCTATAAAAATGGAGGCCCACCTTAATCCTTAAAAATGAAATCCTTAAACCCAAAATCCTAAGACATTTTTACTTAAAACAAAAATCTAAAAGTGTACAAAACCCTTAAAAAATAAACCCTAAATTAAATAATCATTAACACCTAAGTGGTATACTTATTTTGTATTAGGTTAAAGGTATACATTCGTAAATTTGACGAAAAAATTTTGAGACCCCAGTAACTACGTGAGATCTTTACTTTTACAAAAATAATCGTAATAGTCATTTAAAGTGCTGATTATAATATGAAATAATACAAGGAACAACTGGCAAAAAAATATAGTTTGCACATTGTTTGCAATTGTTTGCTCTCTGGTTACCTCTAAGATCCATTTAGTAGTCGTTTAAAAATGATGCCACTTTTTCAGCATTACTTAAGAGATTTTTTTTTTCAAATAAAAGCATTCTTAGTGTAAATGTTAAAGCTTATTCTAAGATAGGGATAATTGAAATATCATTCGGAGTTGAGTCACACGGGAGTTGAAAAATTGATAGTTTTTATTTGCCTTTTGAACTATAGACTAACTCTAAAAACAACAAATTGAATTAAAATTTGAGTCCATTTTACAGTTATCTTATATCTGCAATAAATTTTGAATGTAAAATAGCGTAAAAATTGATCCTGATAGCATTTATCGTCTCTCTAAAATAATGAGATATACTGTAAATAATGCTTTCAACCTGAAAGCGTTTATTTGAATGTTTTAGTTAATGAAATCATACAAAGCAAGCTTAAAATTTGAATTAAATTTGCTAATATTTTTAAAACTCCAGTTATGTTGTCGTTATTTTTGGTATTTTGATGGATTGTCTTACGAAAACATTTAAAAATGATTAAAATTTTCAAAAGTTATATCTATTTTTTCAGAAAATAAACTTTAACAAAAGGTATACATTCGTAAAATTTACGAAGAATAGTCTAATTTCTTTATGATGTAACTAATAAAAAGTCTTCACAACAGTGTCAAATTGTTGTTTCTTCAATAATTAGAAGGTACTGAAAGAATCAGATCCCTATGACATCCCTTTAGAGACATATATAAAAAATAAGAACCTACTTCGTAAAATTTACGAATGTATACCACTTAGGTGTTAAAACTAAAAATTCAGACAAATTTAATATTTAATTATTTGAACTTTATGGATCTCTAAAAAAAATATTTTAATAAAATAAAACATTTTAAGTTAAGTCAAATTAATTTTTTTATACCTAAATGCTGAGCTAAAGATTACCCGGCTAATTATGATCCCCTTAAAATTCGCCTTCCCATCCCACTTTGTTAGAAAAACAAAGTTAAAAATATCCTTCAAATTTCAGAAAACAGTTATTTAGGATTTTTAATTTTAGTATTTTCTGATTGTGGATTTTTTTTAAGATTATGGTATTAAGTAAAAATGTCTTTGGATTTTGGTTTTAAGTAGTTTTTTTTAAGATTTCGTGTAGGACCCGTTCATGATTTTATTAAATCCTTATGTATTGCGATCATTAAGAAAACATAAATACATAACAACTAATTTTTTTTAACCCATTCGTGTTACCAGATGTCAAATATTTTTTAAAATGCTGCTTAATCACGAGATCTTCTTTACAATAAAAAAGTTTAATGAATGTCTTTTTATCATGTTTTTGTTCCTAATGATTTGAAAATTTTGAACAAACTTGTAATTTACTTTATTTTAAACTCAATTGAATACTAACATTAATCAAACTAACACCAAGAGTTGCTATCCAACCATATCCTCCATCTGGTGCGATTAATTTAGTATTGCTTGATTTTTCCATTTGACCAATTAATGAATATATCACACAAACATTGAAAATAAAGACAATAAGAGTTCCCAATGTGTAATTATTCTTTTCTGTTTTATTATTTCAAAAATTCATCTCTTAAAAATAAATGTAAAACATTTCTTAGCTAATCAGCTTAACACTTTATCACCTCGACTTTTTAAAGTAAACTACACTCACTGATATAAAATTATATGTGAAAATACTTTATCATTTAAAACAAATATCAATGAATTATTGAATTGGATAATAAAATAATCAAACATTTATCGATAATTAAAAATAATCACAATTATTTGTTGTTGTACATAACTAAACAAGGCGATATTGAAGCTTTGATTTAATTTTTTTTTAGGGAATTCAATTTACCCTAAAATAAGTATGTCTAATGGAAGGCAAAAATCCTCAAACAATGTTTCTTGTTAATGCCTATATTTTAAGGTTAGTTGTAACGTTTCGCACTTTAAATAGGTTAGATGTATCTTTTAAAGCGTATTTGTATTATACCAATTTTTCGCTGGCATTTAAAGCGTATTTGTATTATACCAATTTTTCGCTAGCATTTCGTGAAAGTATATTTTTAATGTTAACAAAATCTCTTCATCAAATGGTTATATCTCTCAAAATGATTTAATAAAAAAGAGAAATTGTTACCACTCAGCGGTTCTGAAAAGTGCAATTCGATGAGAGTTTATTTACCGACTTATCAATTTGTTAAGTCTTCGACGTCCAAGTTTAAATCGTTGGGAATTTCTGTGTTCTAGGAGTTGTAGATTAAGAGAAAAGAAATTTTTTTTAAAAAAAAAAAATAGTTTGATATAAAAATTTAAAGGAGAAGCACATGAAAATACGAATAAGTCCTTCGAAATTCGTACAGAAACGTTTTACGTAAAGAAAATATATCATTTCCAATTAATTTTTATGAAAAATTTTACAATCTAAGTGATAGTACGCATATGTACCACGGAACGTCAAGGAGTTAAGATTAAAGTCCTACTTTCATAAATTTTTGCAAGTGATCTGATGCAAAGTTGAAGAGAATATATCAAGCTTCATTTTTGCTCATATTTTGCTCGATATTTCTATTTTTAGTTTCTTAATATACTCTATCGGCCAGTTCAGCAAAGTTGTAGCTTGAAATATTCGCTTCAAGTCAAAGGATGGTTAACTTTTATAACAAACAAATATACATTTATTAATGGAATTTCTCATATGAATTCATAACACTGACTTTTACTTGCCTGAAGTTAGCAGGGTACTAAAAACTGACTTTTAATCGATAAGAGAGGGTGTAATTTGTGAAAAATGCATGAAAATTGAAAATATAATAAGGCGATTCATTTAATTGGAATTGAAATTGAAAAATAAAAATTGAATTTTTTGACAGAAACAGTTATGTAGGTGTATACGTGAAAACTGTCAAAAATTCTTTCAACAGAAAATTTCAATTTCAACAAGAAATTTCTGGTTGAAATATTGACAGTAATGTTGTTATTTTATTTTTTTTTTGCATGCGCGAGATTTAAAACTGCAAGTTTTATATAAAAAATGCCTTTTTTTGTCCCGACTTTACTCAAAATATTCTTTTTAAAATAATTTTTACACTTGATTTTCAATAATTGTTTAAATCCTCATTTTTCAATTTCAATTCCAATTAAATGAATCGCCTTAATGATTCAGAACTTTTTTGATTGAATTGAATACAGTAAAAATTCCAATCAAGGATACGAAATTTTCAAATATCTGTCTCTAGCTGAGAATAAATATTCTCAACAAGGATATCCTTAATATGGTAAAAAAACAATAAAATTGCACCCGACTTTTTAACTTATGCGATAAATTTAAACAAAAAACGGAACATTATTGAATTTAAATACACATATATTCAAAATAACTCAAATTTGACTTGTTTTTTCGGTGAAGAGTAAATTATTTCTATCGAAATAAATCTGAAAATGGATACAAATGAAAATTTTTGAATATCTGGATCATGGAATGAGTTGTCTTCCTTCATAATCGATAATTCGTAGAAAAATCTTTGAGAGGGAATTCCTGAATTCGACATTATGAGTAGGAAAAGTGGGAGGTTACAGGAATTCGAACTATTTAATGACTAAGAATATCGGGAAACCCTTGATGAACTAACAGAAAGTGATATTAATGATATTATCATGAAAAAAAAGATAATACATCGTTTGGGTTCGATTCAGAGAATGGAGATTCAAGTAATGAGTCGTTGGAAGTCATTCATGGACCTTTGGAATTCAATATTGACATAGTTATAGGCGAAAAAGAATATAGTTCCTTAAAAAGCTCATTAGAGCATTTAATTGATTTTTTTTTACAAATTAGTAACACAGAAATGGAGAAATTATTGTCAAAGGAAAAAAATAAATATTTCGCATGAAATAAGTAATGTTTTATTACAAATTATTCCCAAAAAATAAAAGTTAAAAAAAATTGGACATTATAACAGACAATTTTAAAATGTCCTTATTGAGAATATGTCCTTGTTGAGTAGTTATCGCTGATTAGAATTTTTACTGTATCTCCTTGCTTGCCTTTCAGAACTGTAGAAGCAGAGTTAAACTGATGAATTTTTTTTTAAAGTCCTTACTGTATTTTTGTTCCCTGTATTAAAGGTGCTAACTGCAGGCAAGTCTGACTTTTGTTTAGGATTTAGATTTTTTCGTCCACATCTGTTGTTTAACTGGATTTGAACGGTTTTTTCACATAAATAATAACACTGCTTAACATTTTGAAAAAATTGTCTCCGAAGGCAAATTCCTTTTGGGGGCCCATTTTATATATAAAAAAAATAAGTTTGGCGTTTCCCGTTTTTCATTTGGACCTCGTTTTGATTTTTTTAAGTGGATTGACGTTTTAGAGCAATTTTCCAAAGAGATTCAAAAATAGGGCATCGTTTTTATGGATCTGTGGCTTTACTATGCGTCCAAAATACCAAATATATAGTATTTTTGGAAAGCTTGGACAATTTTCTTTGAGAATATCATATTTGAAATTTTTTCGGATCCATCTCTAACATCAATAGGGGTGTTCAATGTGAAAAAAACGACACTTTTCTTGTAAAAGAGTACATTTTATGGCTAATTTATTCAAATAAAGACTTTGTAATGGCAAATAATTAACTTTTTCGGAAAGCTTGAACAATTTTCTTTAAGAATATCATATTTGCAATTTTTTTTGAATCCATCTCTAACCTCAATAGGGGTGTTCAAATTGAAAAAATATTTTGATGAAGTGAAAAAAGTTAAAAAGTTGATTAATGTTATAAAATAATTTATTGAAATTTGTACATGAATAGTAAAATTATTTGTTTTTATTTATATAAAAGTATGTGGTCTTTCTATCGTAAAGAGTTTGTTAAGTCTTTTTCGTTTTTTCACTTTGAACACCCCTATTGAGGTTAGAGATGGATTCAAAAAAAATTGCAAATATGATATTCTTAAAGAAAATTGTTCAAGCTTTCCGAAAAAGTTAATTATTTGCCATTACAAAGTCTTTATTTGAATAAATTAGCCATAAAATGTACTCTTTTACAAGAAAAGTGTCGTTTTTTTCACATTGAACACCCCTATTGATGTTAGAGATGGATCCGAAAAAATTTCAAATATGATATTCTCAAAGAAAATTGTCCAAGCTTTCCAAAAATACTATATATTTGGTGTTTTGGACGCATAGTAAAGCCACAGATCCATAAAAACGATGCCCTATTTTTGAATCTCTTTGGAAAATTGCTTTAAAACGTCAATCCACTTAAAAAAATCAAAACGAGGTCCAAATGAAAAACGAGAAACGCCAAACTTATTTTTTTTATATATAAAATGGGCCCCCAAAAGGAATTTGCGTTCGGAGACAATTTTTTCAAAATGTTAAGCAGTGTAATTAAATAAGAGGTGTGTGGTGGTCGAAAGATGCAACAAATTTAGAGATTTACCAATATTTTAAATGCCAATTTTAATTCTATTGTATCTTTATTTTAACTTATAATAAAAAATAAGAACACATTGAAAATAAGTTAAAAGTCAAAGTTGTTTTTACCTGTTTATTATTATTTGTTACTCTTAAAAAAATCTTTACAAAGCAGTTTTCTAAATTTTTTAATTTTTTCACAAATAAGAGCTTTATCTTAAATTTTTGATGAAATATTTTTTTTTATTTTATTTTACCATAATTATTTTTACTTGGTGTTGGTCTTTTCCTAAAACGTGGAAATTCTTCAAACTGTTGTATATCCTCTGTTTGAGGAGTTACAATATAGAGTTTTTCATTTGTTAAAGGTGAAATTGATACTTCCAGATTTTTCCACTGTTCATGTTTTCGATTTGAGACGTTATTAGAGTATGCTTTGGCAGATTTGAAAGAAGATTTTAAACGATTAATCAGTACCGAATCTAATGAATCATTATGTAAAATTGTGTGTTGGCTAACTTTATTCGTAGGAAATAGTTCAGACGTAATGGGGTTTGATGTATCAATTGAAATGTTTGGAAGATCAATACTTTCGGTTATGAATTCAACTGGAATTGATTTAGTATAGTTCAACATTCCAAGAGCCGTTGCTGTAGTTTCACTTGTAGAGCCAAATTCCTCTTCAGTCCATTTATCTATATTTTGTTGTAAAGTTGTTAAGTCAAATGGCACAGGTTTTTGAAAATTAACGTCGTGTTCTTTTTCCAAATCTTTCTTGTTTACATTTACTTTAGTAGAACTTGCTATTTTCTCATTATTTAATAACTCTTTAATTGAAGATGCTAAAAATTTTGCAATATACTTTGTTGTCTTTGCAGGTGGTGATGGAGTAGGTACCGTAGCAGTGACAATGAAACTCTCTTGTGTATCATGAACTTCTTGATCGATAGATTCCAAAGTTGACCAATTCAAATTTTCATTATTCCTTAGAAACTTCGCTCTAAAGGGACTAGGTTTTTGTTGAGTAATATAAGGGACTATGAATCGAATGGGTTTTGATGTATTATTGACAGACATCAAGTCTATTGATTGTTTCATGTTTGTTGAATTACTAAATGAAATATTACGATATTTAACAGATATTGGAAGAAGCATAGATTCGCTTTTATTGAAATGTAATGTACTCTGAAATTTATCTAATATTTTACTTTCATTTTGTTTTTGGTTATTGATATAATCAGATTCTAGAAAAAATGAACGTATAGTTGTTTGCGGTATGTCATTATTCAATGTTTCATTAAATATATTATAATTATCATGTATTGTACTTTGATGAATATGTAAACTAGGATTACTTTTCAGAATTTCAAAATTTAATTTATTTGAAGTTTCATTATCATTTTCAGACATTTCAAGCATCGAATTTCCCGATCCAAGGGTTTTATCTTGTTCAATGTATTTTGAACCATTCGAGAAAGTTGGTATAAATTTAGTATGAGTTACATATGTTTTATATGGATTGTATAAAAATGGCTTAGCTTCATGTAAAGGAGGTATTGGAGTCATACTTAAGTTTGGAATTGGAATAGGAGCAAAAGGTTGATTTTCATTTTCAATTGGTAAAATTTGGCGTGGTGGTAGGTATTCAGGATTCGTAACACCTTTAATTTTATTCATTTGAATCGTTTTCGCCGTACTGGTGAAAGTGATGTACGGGAAATCAGTAGACATGATTGCTGATTTTACCGAAGAATCTAGTAAAAAGTGTTCTTGGTTTATATCACTTTTTGTTGTTTCCTGATGTGGCTCCGTAAATGTTGATATTGTTTGAATATTTTGGTTTACCTTTCCAATTTGAGACTTGGACAAAATAGGTATCTATAAACAGAAATAATAACTTAATACATTTGTTTATTATATTTTTAGTTTTTGTTGTTATACTTAACATTCTATTGGGCATTTACATCACATGTAAATTGAAAAAAGTTATTATCATCATAAGGAGCGTAAAATACTGTTAATGTTACTGGATGAAATATTTAACCCTTATGTTCACTCCTTGTTACAAATGTAACAATTTTGACTTTGAATTAAAATAACTTCCGTTCTATAACTACTAGAGAGCTGAAACTTTTTGTGAATTCAAATGATATGCCAGGCTTTGCATTTTTACAGTTGTATAAAAAATCGGTCTCAGGCGAGCCTTCCAGAGCCCATAACATTTTTTTATTACGTAAATCAACTCCTTGTTACATTTGTAACAAATTCATATTTCTTAAAGGAAATCGATTGAATTTATGGTTGGAATTGATTTTAAATGATAATTTTTTTATTTTAAAATTACCCCGACATAAAATCTTGACTTTCGAAACCAGTAGTAATCTAATTATTCTAAAGTTCAATAGAAATTTTTTTTCATTTACGGTTTTACTTGAATTTTTTTTATTGACTTTCGGGATATCACTTCCGGTCTGAGAGGCAGAAAACTCACGATCAGAGGTTACAAAAAGGTCAGAAAAGTTTAATTTTATTAATTGCAATGATTTTAAATGTTGATTTTTATAGATTTTTCATTGAAAATATAATTTGTTACAAATGTAACAAGGAGTTCATTTACGTAATAAAAAAAATGTGCGAACATAACGGTTAACAGTATATATAAAATATCAAACTATAAATCGGGTTAGCTTTACTACAATAATATTAAATATCTTGCGTTATGCCATGTCTTAATTAGAACGTTATCCGACAAAAAGTCGGATATGTCGATATCTGACAAATAACTACTCAGATATCCCATACAAAATGCATAGAACGATATCTCACTTTCAACACAGATATCAGATATCTGACTAAATATCCACACCTGAACACCTGATTCATGCGTGAATTTTTATTCCACTTTTTACTTTAAGACCGCGTAGCGCCCGAAAGGTTCATCTGAGACCCAAAGTATGTTCTAGACTTATGTTCGTATTCAATGTGGGAGTGTTTATGGATCAAAAAATACAGGGTGTCCATACAAAAAAAATAGGGTGACCATGAAAAACTCGATTTTCCAAAAATTTTCCGAGAAAATGGAAAATTATTTTCATGCTAAAATTTTCGTCTCAAAATCAAACAGGAAAAATTTTCTTCAAAACAATTTTCTTTTTTAAATCCATTCTATTTACAATGCAAAAAAATTATATGGACAATATCTGATCAGCTGTTAATTTTTTGTAGTTAAGACAGGTATAGATATCTATGTCGGATATCGATATCCGAGGTCAGATATCTCGTTAATTAAGACATGGCATTTGTCACCAAAGATATCCCGAATTGCAACATAAAATCGGGTAAAATTTACAGTATTAATTATAGCGCTTACTAGATATTATTATAGAAGCTTCTTTAACCAAATATTACTGCACTATTCACAAGATCATGTACACACGTTAAAAAAAATATTTGTTTACAAATTGAAAAATTTTGTGGATATTCGGCACAGAACATCTATTTTTGCTTATATTTCTTGAAATATGGCCAATATTACAGGATATACTGTAGCACACGGCTGTCTTTTCACTCGGTATATTAAATGGTTTTTTGAGAAAATAAGTGAGCAAACGTTTACCAACAATGTGCGTACCGTATTTAGTTGCTAGTTGCCTTTTAAATTATGATTCTAATTATTTCTGTAAAAGTAAAGGTTTCGCATATTTACAGAAGTGTCTAATTTTTTTTGTCAAATATACGTATGTTAATAATGTTAACATAATATTTTAAAATAAGTTTACCAAGGCAAAATATGCCTGGTTAAAATAAAATATGTTGAAAAAAAAATTTAATTATGTCCTGGCTTTCAAATATATGTTAAAGTTTATTCTATGAAGTTTACCCGTTACGTATAATTTGATATTGTAATTTTTATTCAAACATGTGATAGTTAGAGGGATTAAGACATACACTTCGAAAATAGTAGTATATAAATTGAATTTATGTTTGACTTTTTTTCTACTTTAAATAAAATTAAACTTACCCATGGAATTTTGTTGCATGGACTGCAGGATACATCTACAATATCTTTATAATTATTATGAGCTGGTGTTGGTGGTTTTCCATAGTTTTTTACTTTTTCGCTTGGCAAAGAGACAATATTTTCATTCGATGCATCATTACTTCTTCCAAAGGAAAACATCCAACTTGTGATTCTTCTTAGTAGTGAAGTTTCATCTCTTTGACTAGTAATTGTCTCTTTCTGACTTTGTATTGGTGGAGGAATAAGATAATCCACTGGAGTGTCATCAAATGGTGTACTTAAAACAGGTAGAATAAAGCAAAACACCACGACAAGAGTCCAATTCTATTTTCAAATGTAATGAGAAGAAAATTAGATTTACAAAATTTTTATTCGTTTCAAATTAATCTTTAATCTAATTTCCAAAAAAAATCGATTTTTCAAAAATATTGAAATTATTAATTTTTATATTAACGCTCTTCATTTGATTGAAATTTAAAAGTAAGGATTTCAACAATTATTTTTTTAACGACTTTTTGGAAATCCAATTTTAAAACTTATTTTTATAATAGTATTTTGACTCTAATCGTAACAAAAAGGCATTTTAATATTATTGCGGAACCAGCACTTTTTGATATGTATATATTTCAGCTACGAGTGGAAAGTTGTACGCGTAAAATTCCTTAATTCTTAACGAATAATGTGAACAAGCCCGATTCTTCAAATTTCAAATAAAAAGGATTTTTAAAGAATTTTCAGTACTTCGATTTTCTGATTTTTAAGAATTTTTCTGATATTTTGATATTTTTTTGGACATGAAAAATTCAGTCATTAAGGGAAAACGCGTCAGTCTGTAAACTTCGGAATTGTAAACTTCGTAAATCGATTTTAAGATGCTTGACGCGTTTGTTCATCGGTAAATATTCCGTAAAGTTATTTTCCGTAAACACACAAAATTTATTTTTACTGCAATTTAATACGATAAAAATACTTAAAAACTTTAAATGTTTCGATAATTACTTATTACTTTCAAAATCTGTTGTTTTTTACTACAAAAGTAGCGCAAAAAATAATTTCAGAAAAGTTTACAGATTATTTACAGACTTTACTGATCAAATTTGATGTGTAAAGTCCGTAATTGTTCGTAAATATTTCTCCATACAAAATAATTACGGACTTTACGGATTTACAGATTTACGGATAGTTTACGGACATTTACAGACTGACGAGTTTTCCCTTATTATAGGTTAAATCATATATTTAAAACCCAATATTTTCTGTTTTAATACTGTTGAAATTGCTTCTTAATTGTGAAAATCATACAAAAATTTAGAATGATAAAATTTTCAAAGTTTGTTAATTGATATATAATACAAGTTCATTACAATTTTCCTTTTTGTTTCTCGTCGCAGTCCGCTCAAAATAATAAGAAGAAGATGAATAATGGTAATAAAATAATGATGAAAAAAAAAATTCATAAACAAATGCCATGAAAAAAATTTTTTCATGTGAAAAATATTTTAAATATTTATTGAAAAAAAAAGTCAAGCAAATTAAGTAAGTTTTGGATTTTCTGCATGTTGAAATTAACAAAATATTCAGTAAAACTGTTTCTAAAATTTTATTACTATTATTTCCTCCCATTATTCCCTCTTCACTTTTGTGAAATAAAGAAGTACGAGGCGACGGGAAACAAAAATGAAAATTGTAATGGCCTTAGGTAGATAAGCTATATTAATGTTTATGAGGTACTTTTCTGAAAAAGAAAAAATCACAGTCCAAAACATGAAACAAGTGAAAAAAATTAAAATTTGATACCTATACAGTTTTTATTCTGTATAGTTCTTCTTACAGAAATTATTCAAACACTCTTAAAATCAGAAATTATTATCGGGTGTACAATATTATAAAACTAAAACGCACTATAACCCTCTTTTGAACCACTTAGGTCGAAGAGTGGCTACAAAGGAGGATCTTTAATGTAAAGATTCTTTGCTTAGAATATGTCACAAGTTTTTAAGAAAATTATAATCGGTATGAATTATTATTACACTGCTTAACAAAATAAATCGATATCATACGTTTAAGAAATCCCGAAACACCCGGACAAGAGTTTTCAATTCTGATTATTTTCCACATTGAAATTTTACAATCCACTGATTCGTTTTAGTTTTATGACATATTGGAATTTGCATAGAAAAGAGTCATCATTCCTTAATATTGAATATGAAATGACTCTTTTCCATGCAAATTCCATAAAACAAAAACGAATCAAATTTCAATGTGGAAAATAATCAGAATTTGACGTGTTTCGGGATTTCTCAGTGCTATTAATAAAAAAAAAGTTTTTCACTTCTATTAGTTGGACAATCAATTTTAAATTTTGTGAAAAAATTTAAGTAATTACCATTATACGAGAACTTTATCCGTTACTACAAAAGTCTTCTTTCCACTTACAGAGACTCATATCAAATTTATATTAATCTTTTAAGCTTTTTTATTATAGTATTATTATTTTTTTTGTTTTCTCCTTTTAAGTGTTAATTGATTAATTTTTTTTTCATTGAACTTTTTTAAATAAATGTTTGTTTGTTTTCCATTCTTTTATGCAAAAGGAGTTTATTTTAATAACATTATTTTTACTGTTAAATTTAATAATAAAATACAACTATATTACACATCTTATACCAACAACGGCAGAAGACGTAATGCCATGAACAACAGTCTTACAATTCCTTCTACATAATGACCCATATTCTTCTTCACTTTCCTTTTGTATGTGCAATATTGTTTGAACAATTCCCATACAATAAATAAGTTTTGTTATTTTTTTTATTTACAAATTTAAATACAGTACAAACATAAGTCAATAAAAACGTAAAGAAGTGATTATTTTTTTATATTTTTTTCCAAAAAAATAAATATAATAAAATACAAAACATTTTTCTAAGAATTTTATTTTTAAAAAAACATCTGTTTTTAAATTTAGATTACAATAGGGAACAATATGAATATATATAAATGTAATATCCTACAAAAACTTAAACTTTTATTCCTGCTTGTAGTTCAAGCTCAAAATTCATCAGTTGTGAATAATACAAATTGCAACTATGTTTGCCTACTTGTATCTTTAACTTCATAAAATTTCTTTTCATCTACAGAACCTCATATTAAACAAAAAAAAAAAAATGTTTTCTAATCTTAAAGTTTCCTTCATTGTCTTTTTCTCCTTTTTGATTTATTTTTTTCATTGAACTTATTTCTTTGACTAAAATTAATTGCGACTCAAAATAAACCTCTATTTTTTTTATTTGAAGATGTGTTAATTAAACCACTCCATTACTATTTTTCATTGTTAATAAATTATATTATCTCAATTTTCATCCAGTACTTTTCAAATATTTCAAATGCTTTCGAAATGCAAAAGTAACAAATAAATTAAAAACTGGTGGAATTAACTGAAAAGATATTTGATGAAGTATACATTTGCGGATATTAAGTGTATGATGGTAAAGCTACGAAGTTAAAATCGGAATAAATTAGCTGCATCAGCTTAATTCAATGTTTTTCTGTGAAGACAGCTTCAAGGGTATGACTTTCCGAAAATATTGATCTCAATCAGTTATTTCCGACCATTTAGAATATAGGTCATTTGAAGTACGACAGGTCTTGACAGTTGAGAAAATTGACAAAATAAATTTTGCTTTTTAAGAAATAATTTAATATGAGTAAGATTTTAAAACCAGTTTGAAGTTTTTTTTTTGGTAAAAGATGGATTCGTGATCATCAAATTCTGCTTTTTTCATAATGGCCTCTCCAACGTAAACAACGGCCGATTTTAAATTAAAAAAAAATAATTTTGTTGATTTTATCAACTGCTAAGACCTACCATGGTCTTCATTTAGTCAAAATCCACTTATTTTCTGCGAATCAAATACCAGGAGAAATCATAAATGTTGTGAATATATAAATATATTAAATATAGTAAATAAAATAAATATAGTAAATTTTCTAAGAAAAACAAAACAATATTTTAAATTTTATAATTTTTTGAATATTAACTTAAAATAAATAAATATCGGATTCTATGTTTTGTATTCAATTACTTTTAATTTTTTTAATGGTTGAAATTCTTTTACGATTAACTTCGATTAAATAATTAAAGCGGAATTAACATGTATTTCATAAGCACGGAAGATTATGTAATTCTTCAAAAAAAAGTAATATTTACATGCATTTTAGGAATACTAAAATCATACACATATTATCTAATAACCTAAATACATGTATCGAATATAAAAATCAAACCAATATGAAAAATTGACAAACTTCACAAATTAAATTTCACTTAGGACACATAGTATTTAGGAGTTTCGAATGACTTGCATTTTCTACAAAAAAAAAAATAATGGAAAATACATTGTAGTGAGTCAGTTATTAAAATTATCATAAAAATATTATAATCAGTCGAATACTTTCTTTGTGTGAGAATTATTTGATTTTCTCGCTATTCACAAAAAACAATGAAGATTTACTTTCGATTGTAGATGAGAATTTCAGTAAAATCTATGAAAGCACTGATCGTTCCATCGGTTGTTTACATTCGAATTACTTTCAAATAATATAAAATTTTTTTTTTTTTTTAATTTTAGAATTAATATGAATTAACTTTTTTAGACTTAAAGTTTTGTGAATTATAGAACGTTACTACGATCACAGCGCTATGAATGTGTAACACGCAAAAAAAAACAATAGATTTTGTATATTAAAATTTTCTCATGAAAAAACATAACATAAATGATAATAATAATTTAAATAATTGTTTTTTTTTCTTTTAGTTTATAATTATTTACGACCATGAACTTTGTTGAACATTAGCTTAGACTGACTGAAAGTGAAATTGAGCAAATTTATATATAAATCTAAAATCTATAGAAGGGATACTTCTGAATACTTCAAACGTGTCTGTTTATTTACATTAGCAAGCTTACATTAATATGTTAAACCTTCAATATTTGTTAAGATCCTAATATTCTACTAAAATTCATAACGATAATCAGTAATTTATCAAGTTCGATTAAATTAGTCTAATGTTACTAGACCAATAGAGCAAGAAAAGCGTAAATGTACACAATTTTGTAATGAAAAAAAATTACTTTATTATTATTATTATTAACTTATTTATATTTTGAAAATTTCTGTTTCAATAGAATATATCGAAACTTTTATAATGAATTAAGTTGATATTTCTCAATATTTTTTCTTGTAGACAAGGTAGGAAAGTTTAGCCACGAAAAATCGAATTTTAAAGATTTATAACTTTTTTATTTGGCAAAAAAATAGATAATCGTTTATGATATGAAAAAAACATAAAAGATATGTAAAATGTGAAAAAAATTCATTTTTCGGAAATAAGGTATTTTTAGCACTTACCGATAATCCCATAGCCACTCACCGGTAAATTTCAGTATTCCGAAATCAATTTTATTCTTTTTCTTTAAAGTTTAATTTAAAACATAAAATTATTCCTTTGATTCCTGTTTTACGCCTGATTGATCTTTCCTGCACTTTATTGTGACTTTTTAGCTTTTTTATTTTCTTTATTGCACATAATCCCAAATTTTTTGTACCTTTCATTGCTCTTCTTTGCACTTCATTACTCTTTTTAGCGCTTAGAAAGATAAGTTAAAATAAAGTTAGGTAATAAAATCATTAATGTTTCAGGATTATTCATTTCATTTCATTTAAGAGTATGAAAATTCGTCGAAGTACAACCAACCTCAAATAAGTGAACATGAACGTGCATAAAAAAGAATAAAAATGCAAAAAAAGATAAATGTTTGAAGATCATAAAAGAATTAAAAATTGCATCAAAGTGTGTAAAAAAGAAGGAAATTGTTGTAAGATGTAAAAAAATTATTACAATACATTACATTAGTAATATATAAGAGTAAAAATCTGAATGAAGATGCATAAAAGTGCAATTAAGTGCAAAATTGGTTTTCAAATACACCCTATATATGGTTGGATTATTTTGAATATGATTTAAAAAAGTCAAACAAATCAATTATAAGATTAATGTCTGATTCAGAAAATACTTTGATTAATAAATCTGGCTTGGACATCATTTTATTGGAAAACATTTATTTTCTTTGGCATATAAACCAACAATTACAAGCTTTGAGTCCCGATGTCACATATATTGGACAAACATATTTTCAATTTTATTTTTCTTTCATGAATGATTTTCATTTAATTGATGATTGACTCTAAAAATCTAAGGTTAAATCAATGTCCAAAAAAATCATTACTTAAATATTGTGAATAAAGTTGACAGCTGTATGGACGTGATTCAGTATATTTTCATTCTATAGGATGGAATCGTAGGCTAGCGCGAATGAGTGTTCTAATGCGAATTTTTTATTAAATCTATAATTTTATAAGATTTTAAAGTTTTATACATTTTTTTTGTGTTTATAAATAAATATAAACAAAAGGAATAATTTTATAACACAATATAACAAAATAAAATCGATGTGATTGCTTTGGGAAATCCCGAAACACGTCAAATATATTTTTCAATCCTGATTATTTTCCACTTTGAAATTTTAAAATTCACTGATTCGTGTTTGTTTTATGAAATAATGAAATTTGTATGGAAAACAGTCATTTCCCCTTTAACTCATTAACCGCCGCTCCTAAAATATTGAGTTTTGAACAAAAAGTTCTTCTATGATTTATTCTTTAGGTTGAAAAATTTTACAGGAGAGCCAAAACAAAATACGTATAAGTCCTACACAAATACATACAGAAACATTGTACGAGAGAGAAAAAAATGCGACTTTTCTTAAAAGTTTAGTTCATTATTTTTTAGTATAAGGTTAAAATTCAAAAACGATTCAACCCTTTGATATAAAATACCTTAAATTAAGACTCTAAGAAAGATTGACAAAGATTTGAACGAGAAAAGTGACTTCAAAGTAGTGTTGCGTAAACGCAACGGTCGCGGTTAATGAGTTAAGTTCAATTTATTACGTATCAAAGTTTAAACTTTTCTGAAGTTAATTTTGTTGCAAAGTGTAAAGTAATTTATATTGTTGGAATGAAGGTAAAAAGAGCTAACAGAAAATATAAGTTTCAATGCAATCAGCGAAATTTTATTGAGCTTTTTCAGGTAACAAATACAAAAAAAGAGAAAAAACTTTTTAGAACAAAATTTAATATAAAATGAATATTTTGCGGGCTTATTCTGATAAAATCTAGGCCGGATAAAAATATATATTGCCTATTATAAATTAAATAAAACTTGTTAAGGTAACGAAATGTTTAGTAATATGCAGAAATAAAAATAATATTTTGTATGAATGTATATTACTAATTTATAACCACTTTTTGTGTATGTGTTGTATAGTATCTATACGAAAATTATAAATGAGAAATATGAATTCTGAGTAATAAATATTTCCACTTTTCTTGTTTATGTTGTATGGTATTTGTATGAATCATGAATATGATGATGAAATGTATGAACGGATTTTTTCTGAGTAAAAATATTTAAATAGTAAATAAATATCAATTAAATTTGTTAATTATCCAAAAAAATATAAAATATTATTAGTAATAAAATTAGTTTTAGGCGATACGGATTAGGTACGGATGAAAATTCGTTGCGGCAACATTTTTCTTTTCAAGATCGGATAGACTTAGACTTTTTAAAGGTCATTAACATTTTTGATTAAGAAAAAGACTTTCTAAGATCATCAACTGATTTATTAAAAGTTTTTTCTCGTTTTTTTCAGTAATTATATTGTAAATTTTATTCAAAAGCTGAGAGGAAAATAAATAATTGAACTTATTTTAATTCTTTCAGAATTATCAAATCCATTAATCAATAAAATATTTAATTAAAATAAATAATATTTTTTTAAATAAATAAAATATGTTCACAAAGAAGACCGAAAACTTGAACATTTTCAAATTCATCAAAAACAACATTTGCGTAACAATAATATATGAGTCATTTATAACCGCTTTTTTGTCACAAATTGAAAATTATAACCAATATAAATGCATATAAATAAATATAAATACAATATTTAAATTATAAACGTTAATTTCTGTATTTTTTGGCCATTTGTTACTAATTTAAAATATAACTTTATAACCAATATTGCCTTGGATAAAATTTATATTTTCTCTTAGCTCTTTTTGTCTTCTTTCCAACGATATAAATTACTTGACACTTTGAAACAAAATTAACTTCAGAAAACATTAAACTTTGATATTTAATAATTTGAACTTAAATGAAAAATGACTGTTTTCCATACAAATTTCATTATTGCATAAAACGAACACAAATCTGTGAATTTTAAAATGTCAAAGTGGAAAATAATCAGGATTGAAAAAAATATTTGCATCAATTTTATTTTGTTAAGCTGTGTTATTTATACCTTAATTAACTCCTTTCTGAACATGAGGTACTATAGGACCCCATTCGAATTTTCATAAAACTTTAAAAATTTTCATATTTTTATATAAAAATATGAATATCTGGTTGTAATAAGTTAAAACAGATAGAAACAGATAGATACACCAAATAGGCTACTTTTTAGTTAAAAATATTCTTCAAATTTTGGAAACAAAATTTTGTTAATTTTTTGCTTAAAATGTTAATAAGTCATTTCCAACCAAAACTATTCAATCAAAAATTCTAGCTTCATCTATTCGTGAGAATGAGAGATCTAAATACTAGAATACACATTAATTTGAAAAACGTAATTTTCATGTCTAGCTGAATATACTTTTCAATCATGCCAATAGGCGGTAATTTTTTCGTCTCTTAGATATATCTATTTTAGGATAGTTTAAAATACTTTCGAGCTAAACATCCTTACTGTTTGTCCTGTTTTTCATTATTTTGAATAAATTTTTTGTAAAAACATGACAGAATTAGATATTCCTACACAGTTAAAAATAGGTTCTAACTCACATGTATCTTATCCACTTGTAACAATTTACTGTGGCAATTGTACAATGCCTATAGAATATTGTGAATTCTATCCAGAATATACAAAATGTAAATTGTGGTTGGAAAAAAATCTACCAAATGAGTTTGAGAAAGTTAAATTAGATTGTTCATCAGCATCAACAGAGGTTGAAGGTGAAAATAATTCGAACGTGGACGATGATAAAAAGAGGCAAAAACGTGGAGGCAAAGGGATTATAAAAACGAAAAAAAAAGATGATCTTCCAAAAAAACTCTGTTTATCTAGAGCTCCAAGAGGGAAAAAAAAATCAGTTACAGTTGTGGTTGGTCTTAATTCATTCGGAATTGATTTAAAAGTAGCCGCAAAATATTTTGGAAGTAAATTTGCATGTGGTGCATCAGTTACCGGGGAAGATGAAATTGTTATTCAAGGCGATGTAAAAGATGATTTGTTCGAAGTAATTCCGGAAAAATGGTCGGAAATAGATGAGGACTTCATCGAAGACTTAGGAGATCAAAAACGATAATTATGATTGATAACTTGTAAATTAATACGATTAAATAAAATCAATATTTTAAATTATTGGTTCATATTATTTATCGTATGTATTGTTATGAATCAAAAAATATCGATCTTTTTATGTTATTTCATGATGAAAGATCAATAAAAAAAATACATGTAAAAAATAAACTTTCTGGAAACAAGGCATTTTTGCTACTTACCGAAAGTTTCATGACTAACCGATAATTGTGTAGCCGCTTACCGGTAAAATCCAATATTTCGAAATCATTTTTTTTTTGTCATTACATTAAAAATTCATGCAAGAACAAACATTGTTCGATCAGTTTTACATAATTCTTAAATACAGCCTTTAATTGACAATATGGTAGATCTTAATATAATGAAATCAAAACCAATTATAATTGCTGGCATGTTTTATTTCCTGTTTTTTTCTACAATTCAATGAAAAATGTTAAATTTTTTGTTAAAAAAGTTAAATGTTAAAGTTAAATTTAATCCTTTAATCCTTGGATGCCCTTTAGAAAAAGTAACGTACGTGTTCTTAGGGTGAAAGGCTTAGTTTGATTTTCTCTCCAAGTTTTTAAACCAAAATATTTTAAGGAAAATAGCATCAACAACAAACTATGTTAAAACAGTATGAAAATGATGGGTAAATGGTTTTATCGGAAAGTCATGAATCGACCTTACATGGAGATCTTCACATTAACGTGAGTCATATTGCAGTTACTTGCTGTCCACATGTTGTGTAGATTGTTTTGCCCACAAAATCTGAATAGATTCGATGAAATAACTTAATTTATTAAAGTTCTCAAATGAACATGTCGACATATTAAATGTTAATAGTTAAAAAAAATTAGTAAAAAACTTAAAGAAACAAAGATTTCATTCAAATTTTTTGCCTTGAGCCTAAAAAGTCCAATTTTTTAACTGATCCCGCAACCAAACCAATTACCTTACATTTGAATAGCCCCATTCTTCTTTCCAACGATCTATTAAACTCATTTTTAGCTCATGTAGTTTTCTAGATAACTCAAAATGAGTAAGAGCATATTTTTCAATCTCTGTGCTGAGAGATGACGAAATGTGTCAATTATATGGAAAATTTCAAAAATTCATATCTCAGCTATTTAGCCCGATTTAAAAAACTGTAAACGCCAAAATTTTTCTTTTTTTTTCTACTTTTTAAAAATCAAAACTATATTGGAGTCTAATCTCTCTTTTTTCAAATCTGTTGTACGGTGTAATAATTAGGTTAGTAATTTGATATCAAAATGTTTGAAGTTTATTAATCTTTCAGATACCTTTATATTTTTATACATAAATGCGTATCTGCGATGAAGCGAAGCATTTATATGAAAAATTTTATTTTTCTCTTCAAATATTCTGATTGCAAGATATAAAAAAAATTATTTCTTAAACTTTGATAAAAAAAGATAGATTTAAAAAAATCATTCTGATAGTAACCGTGACTTTATATAGATAAATTCTTAAATTAGCGTAGCTTAAACCTTCGCATACATGCATACACCTCGTACAAGTTTTATTAGTTCTAAAAATTTTAGTACTACTAAAACTTGTACGAGGTGTATGCATGTATACGAAGGTTTAAGCTACGCTAATTTAAGAATTTATCTATATAAAGTACCCGTAAATTCTCCGCTGCTTTGCAGGTCCGTTTATTAAAAAACTTTGAAGAAATTAAATAAAAAAATGCATTTAATTTCCTATGTCGACATGCATGTTAACATATACATGCATGGTTTTTTACATGTAGCATATTGAGAACAAATTTTAAATTAAATATTATTCCTCTGCATGTTCGATTAAGGAACCTTAGGATTAACTTTAACACAAAATAACTCAAAAATTGGGCTTCAAAGCCTAAAAAAATGGGTAAATAATTGAAATTCTCTAAAGCTTCGCACCATTAAAATTGGGTTACCCCACAATTTTGAGCATTGAACTCAGGAATAAGGCATCAGTTTCTTAAAAGTAGTGAAAAAAAATATGAAACCCGTTTGATTTTATTAATCAGTACCATTTATTTGTGTTTGATCAAAATTACTTTTTAAAATTATTTTTTTTTTGGTTTTAATTCAGGCTCGTTAAGTGGGCTCTTAAGCCTTATAAAGATCAAATCTATGATCGAAGCATGATGACAACATCAAATTACACTTTTTACAACGTTTCACAATGTTTTGGATCCAAAACAACGAATACTCAAGTGTAAATAAAGAACTTTAATAATGTCACTCATATGGGTAATGTCTTAATGAAGTCCATTACTGTTATTCATTTCATAGTACTAATAGAGAGAATTATAAAATTTCAAAAACAATTTAGTTATATTGCAATGAAGAAAAAAACACAGTATACAGAAAAAAATGGTAAAACAGTTGTAATATTCAAAAAGAATTAGTCATAATTTTTAAATTTATATAACAACAGATAAAAAAGAATCCTCATTATATGTGCTTCTAATCCTGATTTTTATATTTTGCATTAGTATCTTAACTTTGGTTTTTACGTACAGTAGGTTTCCACAAATTGAAGAGTAAGTCATGAAATTCAAAGAGACAAATATCTACATTATTTTTTATTAGGTCTGAAAAACCGTTTCTCAAAATTCCCAGAAATATTGAGGATGCAAAACACTTGGTAAAATATTCAAAAAAAGATATTGCTCAATTTATATATTTTACATTATTTTTACTTTTTTAAGGGAATCGTTTTAGACAAGTATAAAGAAAAGCATTTCATAGAGGTGCTATTAGGGGTAATTTTGGTTAGCAGTTTTTTTGCATCTATTATACTGTTTTGATTAATTATTTTGTTTTATTTTCAAGATATACGTTTTTCTTCAAACTTTTGCCATTCCTGGTTCATTATTTCTATCAATTTTAAGTGGTTTTTTATTCAATTTTATCACTGCACTTTCGTTGGTGTGCTTTTGTTCAGCACTTGGAGCTACACTTTGTTATGTAGTTTCACAATATTTGGGAAAAAGATTAGTACTTTACTATTTTCCTGAAAAAATCAGAAATTGGTCTCAGAAAATTGATAAGCATAAAAGTGATTTATTTAGGTATATCTAATTATTATTTTTACTTAAAGTTTTTAAAAAATGTGTTTATTACTTGTAGCTACATGTTGTTCTTAAGAATGACCCCCTTCTTACCTAATTGGTTCATAAATTTAACAGCGCCAGTTATAGGTAAAACACCCGTTATTATTGTAATTCAAAATTAACTGAATTTTTTTCAGGAGTTCCTTTGTCACCATTTGTATTCGGAACGTTTTTTGGTTATATTTAATTTAAAAAATATGAAAACGAAAATTATTAAGTTTTATTTTTTCAGGTGTTGCACCACCTTCATTTATTGCAATACAAGCGGGTAAGACACTCCACAGAATGACAAGTTCAAGTGATGCATTTTCGCTTCAATCATTATTTATTTTGGGTATTCTTTCGGTGATATCATTAACACCGGTATTTTTCAAAAAATATTTCAAATCTAAAGTAGACTGAATTAGTTTATATTTAAATTACTTTAAGATTTTAGTTGAAACTTGTTCAAATTAGCTCTAGCAATATGATCCAACATATGTAATTGAATTTGAGTGATATTGAGGAAGTGAAATTGATTCATAGTACCACCAATTAAAGAACACTAATAAAAGAGATATAAGATATGATCAGATTTCAGTGGCATAAAATTAAATAGTTCATCTCTCCTTACATATATGTTTTTCTGTCAAATTAATAGTAAGCTTTTTACAAATATCTCCACATTCAGGATGAGGCCTCAATACAAAAGTTCGTGAACCTGAAAGATGTCTTTGATGAAACATGAAAATAAAATATTAAGTCTTTTACCTATTACTTGACGAGCAAAAGAAAGATCACAGTCACCATCTGGAATTCTATAAGCTTGCGAATCTTTTGTATCGAATAGAAGATATCTTGTGATACCCATACTCATTTCTTTTGGTATATCAATTGGCCTTGGAATCAACCTTTTCAAAATCCTAGCACATTGCATTGTATTGCATTTCCTTTAATTTGTTCATTAATATTTCTTACATCTCAATCAGTTCAACAAAACTTACCAAGATTTATGGTTTTTTGTAACATTTGTATTATTGAAAACAGATACAAAATAATCAGACAATGAACGGATTATCTCAGTTTTATCTTTGTTTTCACTGAGAAACTGCTGAAAATCCTGTTCTGATATAATCTCCACATCTACCTAAAAAGTTACTACGATAGTTATTTAAAATAATTTTAAATTCATCATAAACATACTGTTATTATAAAAGGAAAATTATTGTTGATATCAATTAGATGAGATTTACCAGATAAATCTAAAACATTGATATGCTGACATTCATCACATTTAATATTATTTGTTTGAAAATATGGATTACTAACAAAACATGTTTCGTCGTATAATAAAGAAATTTTCGGAAGTAAGTATAATATTGGTATAGCTACTTTTCGGCACAATTTTAAAAATGGATAAATAAATGGTTGAATTGTTCTGATAAAGAAGGCATGAGCTTCAGTTTTAAAAATTTGAATAGTAAAGATCAATAAAAGTAATAAAACAAAATTTATGAAATACAATTTATACGTAATTAAGTGTTTTAGAATACATGTACTGCATATTTTATAAAATACTAGATATTTGTACGACCAATCATTTCTATATTGTTGTATAACGTGTTGCTGGAATGTTTTTCTGGAATTAGAGATTAAAAATGAAATTTTAATCTAACGTTCTTTGTTCAGTTGTAATTATTAATTGAGTCAAAAAATCTTTAATTAAGATAAATTTCAAAAATCTCACTCGTTTATGTGATTTCTGATTGCATCCTCCTGAAGCTTATTAATACAAATAACATACTTTTCAAGAGCTTTTCTTCTACTCATATTATTAAAATTCACATCTAAATTCATATTTATTTAAATTTGACATCAACTTTGTTTATAAATTTATTCATTGTTTACCCAGTTTGTAAGAACCAAAAACATCATTTAGGGTTACAGTATTCTCTTTCTACTTTGCAGAAGATGGGTGGGGAAGTCACTACAAAATGGCGAACTATAGAACTGTATAGTTTTTATTAAAAAATCTGCCTGTATGACAATATATACGGCATGTTCCGTACACGATACTACACATATACGCACATACAGAAAATACCAACGGACTTATGAAGGTATATAATTGTGAACGGCTTTTTAATACAAATTGACTAAAAAAAAGTTTACTTTATCACTAAAAATGATTACCAAATAGGTAACAAAATTTACTGATATATATACAATTTTTTTACCGTAAAAGTAATGATATTTAGTGTATTACTACCCGTGCAGTTGCTTAGTAAGGAATCTTTTTCTATCAGGGTATCGATGAAAACTCTTACGGGTACTTTATATAGATTAATTTAGCGTAGTTCAAACCTTCGTATACATGCATACACCTCGTACAAGTTTTAGTAGTACTAAAATAGTACTAAATTTTATGTTGTGTGGATGTATACGACGATTAGCTTCGCTAAGTTAAGAATTTATCTATATAAAGTATCCGTAAGATAAACAATATTTTCATATTATTTTATTCAGTAAAAATTAAGTTAGGACAAAATAAAATGTTGATTATCATAAATATTTTCAACAAAAAAGACAATAAGACGAAAATGTGTCTTTATTAGCAATTAAACAAATAATTTAGTAAAATTTCAAATATCATAAAATGTTTTAATGCATAAATTTTTTTCTCAATATTTGATAACCATTTGATGCGTGTTTACACTTTAACACAATTTACAAAAGAGAAGATCGTAAAATGTTTAAAGAAAGGCCCAAAATTATTATTACCATCAAACACTCGTTTTGTTTTACCCGAGGGATACTGGGAAGGAAAGGGTTAAATTGTGTAGAATTTGTTTCCTAAAGTAAAGATGCAAATACTGCAAGTATATTATAGTAAATGTAAAAAATAGTAAACAACGTGCTCATTAAATTTACACTACAAATAAAATAATAAAATGACGATTGAAAATGGAGTTTTAGAATATCAAGGATGTAACTTTTTTAAACAAAGATTAATTCTTTCTATTTTAAGTGGAAAAGCAATTCGAATTAAAAACATCAGACAATCAACTGGACTGCGGGATTTTGAAGTAAGTTTTATTTTCTGGTTAATAAATAGGTTAGCAAATTAATTTTGATAAAAACATTTAAATACAGATTTCGCTTATTCGTTTAGTTGATAAAATAACAAACGGTACTCAAATAGAAATCAACACTACTGGAACAGAAATTTATTTTGTACCGGGCTTCCTAGAAGGAGGTTCTCTACATCATGATTGTAATAATCAAAGAGGAATTGGTTATTACTTAGAACTATTGTTGGCATTGGGACCATTTTGTAAAAATCCATTAAAAGTTATATTGTCTGGAGTAACTAACAGCAAAGAATGTTTGTCTGTTGATTATATAAAATATACAATGCTTCCCGTTTTAAAACGTTTTCTTATTGTCGATGATAATCTTGACATTCTTATAAACAGACGAGGTCTTATGCCTTTAGGTGGAGGAGAAGTCTTTTTTAAATGTCCTGTAAAAAAAGACTTTAAGGCTATACAAATAGTTAATTATGGAAAAGTTAACAGAATCAGAGGAATTGTTTATTCTTGTAAAGTTCCTTCATCAGTAATGAATAGAACAGGTATTTCTAACAGTTTTTTATTTCATTATTTATAATAAAAATGTTCTTTTAAGTGGAATCTGCGAAAGGTATCTTGCTAAATTTTATCCCAGACATATATATTTATACGGATCAAAATAAGGGAAAACTTTCTGGCAAAAGTCCTGGATATGGAATTCAGTTAACTGCGGAAACGACTAATGGAAATTTGTATAGTTCTGAAGGTGTTTCAGAGCCACTATCTAATGGAAAGCAAAATCCAACTGTTCCAGAGGATCTGGGTCAAACAGTAGCTCATAAACTCTTAGAAGAAATTTACCGTAGCGGTTGCATAGATTCTGCGATTCAATGGATTGTAATATTATTTATGGCATTAAGCCAAAAGGATGTTTCCAAATTCGTAACCGGTACATTATCAGAGTATACTGTAGCAATGTTACAACATCTTAAAGAATTTTTTGACATAACATTCAAAATAAATTATCATAGTAATGATTCGAATGAAATTGGTGACAAATTTAATAAATATCAAACAGTTAGTTTAACTTGTGTAGGAATAGGTTATAAAAATACAAATAAAAGAATTACATAATTGTTTATGTTATGACCAAAATAATACAAGAGATATTTCGTTATTCAATTTTTATTAAATTATATTTGTTGTGTTTTGTTTATTTTTATTCTAGTCAATAAATATAGACCAATAAAATTATTTTTTTCTGTTCTGTCGGATTGGTAACATAAAAAATTCTCTTGCAGCACAACTTTAGGTGTACGTACATGGTTAACAGAATTCTATTCAATGATTCTAGGCTCAATTTATTACGATCATTGGGAAGATATTAATAATCATTCTTCGACCCATTCGAGCATTTAATTTAATTCTATAAATTCTGTGGCACTAAATTATCAAGTGGTTTTGTCCATATTTAATAAATTTGATGAATTTTTAAACAATTTCGATTCTTTTGTTTAGGGAAGAGCCAACCAAATTTTAAATTATCAACTTATACATATACTAATACTATAATTTTGATCTTTTTTCGAATGTTTAAAACCTGGACAATAGGGGACACATTTTTGCAACCTTTTGGAACTAGGCAAATAGACCGAAAAACGAGAAATGTCGCAGGGACGAATGGCAACCAATTCAAATATTATGAAATTATTTTCAAAAATATCAATTTGAAATATTCGGAAATTATTTTGAATAACAAGAGAAGTTTTTTACTTTCTGAAGAGTTTAACTGAAAGTTTTATTTAATTCAATAAAACTAACATATCTTATTAAATTTAAAAACAAATTGTCTTTATAAGTTTTCCTTAACGTTAAATTAAATACTTAATCTATTATCAAAATTTTAATAATATTTATAATTAAACTTTTTAGTTCACAACGGGTATGTAATGAAACTCTACTTTAATCAAAATTCGATATATAATTTAAATATATTTGTTTTGGCTTATACATCAATAACTGTCTCAGTTTTTTTTAAATCAGATAAATGTGTGGTTTTCAATTTTTCTTGCATCTGTGTTAACATATCTTGCATTCGTCGAATCTAAAAGAGAGTAATGTGAATTAATAATTTTTACATAATTATTTAAAAAATTCACTTCTTCGTCTTTCTGCAATAATAACCGGTCTGTTTCTGTAATAGAGTTATCATTTTGTGATGAAATCGAATCACGTTTAAGTTTGCTTCTTTCACGTAATCCTTGCTGTGCAATTTGTGAAATACATTGTGCTCGAAAATTTTCATAATGAACATCTCTGCAATAATTATTTTATTTTCATTTTGAAATTTGAATACTATTCAATCTTTAATACGTACTGTGTTGTGTCTTTCAAATCTTGCATATGAGTTGATATTAGCATTGTGCGTAATTTACAAAAATCACTGTGTAAAGGGTTTTCTACATCTACAACTCCCCTAAAGTTTATAAAAATATAATATAAAAAACCAGCAATAGTTAAAGAATAGGATTACCATGGATATTGACGTCCTCGGACTTTTTTTCCTGCGATATCTAGTATAGTATTACTTCCTACAACAGCAAATGGAACAGAAGCTTTTAACTCTTCATCCTGCTTTTTGAATTCTTCATCTTCATCAGAATCACATTCTGGAAATTGGTAAGTCTGAATACCATTCGCTTCCAAATCGTTAAGGATATTCTCTTTCAATGCTTTTAATTCTACATGAGTCAATGTATCTGCCTTCGCTATAACGACCACAATATTGACTTTGCGATGGAGGCGCCTCATCAATTCCAAATCCATCTGACGAAGACTATGACCATAAGGAGGTACAAAATAAAGACAACAATGTACTCTGTTATCTTGTATATTTCTTCTATTTAACCCACTTTCATCTGCAAAATATTGGCGATACTGCTCATCGATATAAGCAGTACATACCTTTGATAGAAGAAGAAACTGAAAAATTATTTAAATTATAGAAAAAAATTGCAAAACATACCTTCCAACTTTCTTCAGCATTAATAGCTTAAAAATAAATAATTAAAGTTATAAGTCTTGATAGATTTTTAAAAATTTAAATTAATTTGTGTGTTTTTCCTAGGGTCCTTATGGCCTGACTATGCATATTGGCTCCAAAATGTTCCATTATAATATGAATAATTATTCATCAAACGAAATAAAAAAAAATTACAAATTCCTACAGAAAGTCTTAATGGTGAATCATGATTTATAGCGAGTCCAAAAATTTAAAAATTTTAGAAAATTCTTGATGATTCTAATTTGAGATTTAATAAATTTAAGTTTAATTATTTATATGTGTGTTTATGTTCCTGGGTGAAAAATCTAAATCTTAATTAAGTCAGATTAGTTAAGATTCTCCAAGTGTTAACAAAAGTTCAATCAAAAAAAAATAATTATAAATTTTAGGTTTAATTGAAAATTTAGTATAAAAATGAAACGATAAGAACAAAGAAAGAATTATTTAATTTGCTGAAAAAAAGAATTATTGTCGCCTAATTAGTATAAATAAATTTAATTAATCCATGTTTTTCAAATGTTAACTATTTAGAATAATTTCATTCATTTATAACTATGCTTCTAAAAAAAATTGTTACTGATTGGAGAGTCAACTTATATTCACAACTCCTCTTATAGTATATTTGGCTCTAAACTCAAAATTTTTTACAGTTTTTTTATTTCTTCTTAATTTCAATGTCAGAATACTTTAAATATAATTTATAAAACACTTACAGTCACCAAATCCAGGTAAATCAACAATTGTTAGACGTAACTTTACTCCTTTTTCTTCAACGTCTAAAGTTTTTTTTTCAATTTTTGTTGTTTTTTCTATCCTGTCTTCAACATTTGAAACGACTCGATTTTTATAAAGATCAGTTAAAAAAAGACTATTTATTAGTGTACTCTTTCCCAATCCAGTTTCTCCTACAACCATCAAGGTGAATTGAAATCCTCGTTTTACTGATTTTCGATAGTGCTGTTCAGGTAAAGTGGCAAATCCGATAGAGTAATCACGATCTATCAGATATATTAAAAATATAGTTTATGTTGAACAAAATTGATAATTAGGGTGTTGTCTGTTAAACATCCATACCTGCCATACTACTACAATTTTTGCTTAAGCTTAATCAATTAGTAATATCTTCCACAAATAATTTATGAAAAAATACTTTTTGGGGTATTTATTGTTGTGCTACTTCTATTATTTTATATTCTTACCACATAGAATTTTTAAAATGGCGATGTTATCCTTGTTATTATTAAAACATTAAATTTGCGCATGCGTTAACACTAAGGTAGGTCAATTTAGAAAAAAAAATCACTTGCCTTACGTTGCGTGTTTTCGATTCGACTGTAACTAATTGCTTGAAATAAATCAGTAAGCATAATGCGAGAGAGAATTTGACCAGACGTTATTTATTGAATTTTCTTGGGAAAATCATAATCATTTCACATAAAATTTAATACGAGAAACATCAAGTTTCAATATATTTGCCATTTCAATATGAAGATTATTTTAATACAATGAATGAAAAAAGTATACGTGAGTAAAATCAATTTCATTCATGAGACATACAATTGTACATGTTCCAAGAGAAAGGAACTCATTCATATGTTTTATAAAAATATGGTTTTTAATAAGTATAACACTGCGTAACAAAAATTACACTGATATACAAAATACCGCTCATTCTCCCACATGGATTAGGTATGAAATGCTCGATTGATTTGAATGATCCAAAAATGATTTTTTATACATTATTATTTAATTTTATTAAAATCACGTACATACATAAAAACATTAAAATAAAAAACAAATAAATCACTTAGGCCATTACAATTTTCCTTTTTGTTTCTCGTCGCAGTCGGCTCAAAATAATAAGAAGGAGGAGGGATGAATAATGGTAATAAAATAATGATGGAAAAAAAAATTAATAAACAAATGTCATGAAAAAAATTTTTTCATGTGAAAAATATTTTAAATATTTATTGAAAAAAAAAATAAAGCAAATTAAGTAAGTTTTGGATTTCTTCATGTTGAAATTAACAAAATATTCAGTAAAACTGTTTTTAAAATTTGAAAAAATTTAAGATTGTTAAATATTTTCAAGGTTTTCAATGGTTTTCATTATTTTATTATATTATTCCCTCTTCACTTTTGTGAAATAAAGAAGTAGGAGGCGACGGGAAACAAAAAGGAAAATTGTAATGGCCTTACATAATAAAAAAGAAAATTTCGAACAAATATAAATTAAAGTTGCATTAAAGATTCAATGGAACTTTATAGTTTCAATTTTCATTTTGTAATATGATTTAAAAAAACAACTTTAATGTCCTTAGATAAAGTTAAACCATTGTACTTTGCAGTATGATGATGATGATTACATGCGGGTATACCCACCTCAGCCACTTAGTGTTGGGCTTTTTGTGGGCTGTCTTACGACTTACCCAAGATTGTATTCACTTTTCACAATTGGAATTCCTTTCAAGAAGTTGTAAATTTCGTGCAAGTTGATTTCAAATAAGGCTGTTGGATTTATTTGTCCGTTCAAACAACCAAAATACTTTCTTCTTCTATTTTCCAATCCTCTACAAGAGCACAGTATATGTTCCGCAGTTTCCTCTTCCTCTTCACAAGTAGATCTGCAGTAGATCAGGGAACTAGTCTCAGCAAAGTCGAAAATTACAATGTAAAAAACACTTTATAAAAATGCCAAATCCTTTACTTTGCAATATTTACTAAAAAGATTATGCCGAATAAACCAGAAAAAGAATATTGTTAATAAAGTATGCCTTAAAAAAAGTGTAATGACCAAAATATATGTTGAATATGCTTTCAGGTTTGCCTAGTTAAGATTTGTAATAAAAGGTGTGAAGTGTAAAAGTTCTTCTAAATTTTCTAAAAATATTTAAATTATTTCACCCGAGTAAAAATGTAACTTATTTTGGCTAACTAATTAAAAATTAAGTACAATGATAGTACTATACTATACTATACTAACAGTAGTTTTAAAATAAACAATTGAAAAATATTTCTACAAATCTTAGAAATCGTTTTTCAGTGTATATTATAAAAGAAGATGTTTGACTCTTCAATTTCAATGTTAAGGTGTTTAGTTTCTCAGTTTCTTTTTGAGTTTCAAGAAGAACGGTGTTAAAATAAATATACCAGTTTATTTTTACACGGTCGAATGTTGTTGTTCTACTTTTATACTAAAACATTAAAATTCTAAGAACAAGTATAACGGTGAATATTTTTTGTTGAAAATTTTACTTTAAAAATAAATAAATCCTTGTATTAAGTGCTTTAAGTCGATTGAAACATCATAACGGTATGTAAACTTGCATAAAAATCACGAGTCTAAATAAGGTTTATTTACATATTGAAAGTAACTGTACAAAATTCTCCCTAGACACTGAATATCATGACATTGAGGAGGAAAGCATTATAGGTCAGGGTTAACGTAACTGCATTCGTGTGTACGCAATTTATAACATTATTTTTATCGTGCTTAATATATTTAAAAAGAAAATAAACAAAAGAAATTTTCTCTTTTGACATATGATAACAATTATGCTTTCTTTACATAATATAGTAATTCCGGAGTATTTTTTTCCTAGCTGATTTCAATTTAATTGACAATTTTTCTTTAAAGCTAAATACATATAGGGTACTAGAGTGCAGTTTAAACTAGTTTTTTAATAGATTAGTTTTTAACGTTAACAATATTATACATTTTCAGTTCACAATCATTAATATGAGTTTGGCGAATATTTTATGTGTAACAAACATATTAATAAGTGTAATAATAAATTGTCAAGGCATTCAATTTGAAGATCAACGCAGATATGGATCTGATGGAAATTCATTAGATTTTGTATATCATTCACATGAAGAAATGACTTCATTTTTAAGGTAGCTCATTTTTGCGGAATAAATGACCTTAATATTTTTATATCAACTATATTCATAGATCCACTACTGCTCGTTATCCTAATTTAACAGCTTTATATAGTATTGGTAAATCAGCCCAAAATAGAGATTTGTGGGTACTTGTTGTATCTTCTTCACCATATGAACATATGATAGGTATAAGTATTTAAAGTTTTTTTCATTTAATGTATATTCTTAAATTTTATTTCCATTAATAAAAAGGAAAACCAGATGTAAAATATATTGGTGGAATTCATGGAAACGAACCTGTTGGGAAGGAGCTTTTGTTGCATTTAATAGAGGTAGTTAATAATAAAAAAAAATTAATAATAATTTTTTAAATTTTTTTTCTACATGTGAAGTATTTTGTTAAAAGCTATGATACAGATCAATATATAAGATGGTTGCTAGACAATACAAGAATACATATTTTGCCGGTAAATAAAACATTATGTTATAAAAACTATTACTCTATAGATTTTTCATATCTATACATTATGCATTTTCATTCCAGTCTCTAAATCCAGATGGATTCGCAGTAGCTAAGGAAGGAACTTGTGATGGAGTTAATGGAAGAGCAAATTCTAAAGGATTTGACTTGAACCGTAATTTTCCTGATTACTTTAAACAAAACCCAAAAAAACCTCAACCAGAAACTATTGCAATCAAAGACTGGATTCAAAAAATTCAGTTTGTTTTAAGTGGAAGTCTGCATGGTGGAGCACTTGTTGCAAGTTATCCTTATGATAACACTCCTAACTCAAGTAAATATTTATTAAATGCGATTATATTTTTAACACTAATAATTTGCACAATAATTTTTCAAAAGAAATATGTCGATCTCAAGTACTTTGTCAATGTAAGTTTTAATATAGGAATATGGCTTTTTTACAAAGTAATTTTGAACCATATATATAAAGTCTTAAAAGGGGAAAAGTTCAATTAGCTTGAATTCTAAAAAGTAAATTCTCTTCTCCTTCAATAATCACTTTTGATATTGTATAAGACCCGCTACAAATTCAAATAGTCATAATCTCAATCTTGGTAACACCAACTATGTGTGTTTTATTGGATAGATTGCTTTCAATGAATATTGGATTTGTCTTTTATGGCGATCTTATTTTAAAAAAATTAAAAAATACTTTTTGTTGTATTTTTAAATTTAATTTTGTACCCAATATAAATATAAATTCCGTTTTTTATTTAATTTTTTTAAGTATTTCAAAGTTATCCGGCTACCGCAAGTTTAACGCCCGATGATGATGTATTTAAACATCTTTCTTCAGTGTATGCTGATAATCATGCAAAAATGTCTCGAGGTGTTTCTTGTAAACAATCTTCACCTGTATTCAAAAATGGGTAAATTATTTTAAAGCTTTTTTTTTTAGTTTAAACTTATTTAAATAAACATTTAAGAATAACAAATGGTGCAAAGTGGTATCCATTAACAGGAGGAATGCAAGATTATAATTATATATGGTTTGTTTAAAACATTATTTATAATATATTCGAGTAAACTTAATTGTAATAATTTAAGGTTTGGCTGTATGGAAGTGACTCTAGAAATTAGTTGCTGTAAATACCCACCAGCACATGAGTTAGCTAAGTATTGGGAGGACAATAATTTGAGTTTAATAAAATTTCTTGCGGAAGTTCATCGTGGTGTACAAGGGTTTGTTATTGACACGAATGGTTATCCTGTTGAAAAAGCTCTCCTGAAAGTTAAAGGCCGTGATGTTGGCTTTCAAACAACACGATATGGTGAATTTTGGAGGTAAGAGGATTATTTATCAAAGCGTTTGTTTACACATTTTTAAAAATTTCTAGAATTTTGCTTCCTGGTGTTTATAAGTTAGAAGTTTTTGCAGAAGGGTATCAGCCAAAGGAAATTGATTTTGTTGTGGTCGAGCAACATCCTACTCAATTAAATATTACAATTCAACAGGCTAAGGTAACAAGAAGTCCCAGATAATAATTTTTATAAGAAGTGTACATTTTCAATAACTCCATATTTTGTGACTAACGATTTTCAATCTTATCAAGTGACTATTCCAGTATTTAACTAATAATATTCTAAATATGAAAAATTTCAAGCCTTTTTGTAATTTACACTAATAAAAATATTATAAAATTTTGACAGAAACTCTTAGGTAGCTAAAAAAATTTCAAGAGTAAATTTCGATAAGATATTGTTTTGAGCCAAGCGTCAAAACCATGGTTTTACTTCGTATATTTTGCTATAGAACATTGTGTCAAAATGTTGTCCCACCCGATTTATTTTTTTTTTATTAAAAACGTTTATTGTGGAAATTTACTAACGAATTGTAGAACACCTTTAAATGTATTTATTTTTAATTACATTTTAATTACATAATTTAACATTCTTATGTTTAAATTTAAAAAAAAAATTAGTTGAAATTGAATTTGGTACAAAAAAAAATTTCCCCGCTTAAATAATAATAAAAATCGAAATTGTTTACTAATTGCAGCTAATTTATATTTTATTGGATCAAAATTGTTTTTTTTTTTATTTTTCAGCGTAATGATGCTCAATATCGTCCATCAGATCTAAAACCTCATTATAGACCACCTGCCGTACCTGATAGAGATGAAGGAATTTTATCCTCAATCTCACAAGGTTTGAATAGTTTTGTAAGTAATGTATTTGGATAACTACAAAGATATATTTAATTCAAAATATATTATGAGAAATAAAAATTATAATTTTTATAAAAATTTATATACTATGACCATTTTAATAATAATAATAATGATTTTCTAATTTAAGAATTTCAATCAAGTTTTTAACAAAATATCTTGTACGACCAATGAGTTTTTTCACAAATTTGAAATATCATAATTTGAAAGAAAAGGGGAGCAAATCTTGCCATAATTCCTCTTATTTATAGAAAAAAATTATTGAGCCAAAAAAAAAAAGTTTGCATATGGAAATATTTCAGACCATAATTTTGAATTTTTATGTTGGGAGACAAACCCCTTCACCCAAAATGTCAAATAAATCTGATAATTTTTAAATAACTTGAACCAGAATATAGTCAAAAACATTATTTGAAATAAAATTAGCTCATTAATAATTTTTTTTGATATTCAAAATCAATCGCCCTCTACAAGTGCACATATTTTGAAATTACACAAACTCTTTCCCCCATACTTGTGCATTTGGACAGGTTTAAGTGTATAGTGTTCATTAAATATTATACTAATATTAACCAGTAGACAGTTAGAATAGAACAAATATTGCCTGTTATAAAAAAAAAAATGTAGGACATAATCGTAAGTATTTCAACAGTTGAATTCACAATTTACATGGAATCTTCGGTGATCAACATATATCTAAAACATTATTTGTATAAAGATATAGTATATCTAAATTTATAATCTAATTTAATATATTTTTATTCACAAGTTCATTGAATATAATAAAGATATATCAATAACGTTTAATGTTGTAAAAAATAGTAAATGACCCCTCAAAAACCATTATGATTTTTTTAGTAAGTTCTTTACGGTGCAATCAATCACACAAAAGTCGTTTAAATCAGTGCAAATTAACTTTTTTATGATTCAATGCATTGTAATTGAACTAAAATATTTCAACTAGAAAGGTACAAGGGAATGTGAATAATACAAAGGCTGCATCGTACTTTTGAAAAATTTATATTCTAATGCAACTACGGTGCAGCACATACGAAAATAAATGATTTTTGTGCATTTCGTAAGAAAAAATGCACTATTACAGACGGTTTGTCCGCCGTTACTCTGTTTGTCCGTTTGTCTATTCCATCTATAACTCTGAAATGGTCCATAGGAGCGAGGTCATTTTTTTTTGCTGGATAAAGGAGGTCATAAGGATGATTTATAACTCATAAATATTAAGATTGGGCTCTAAAGGCTGCAAAGCCTGAAAAACCGTTAAAAATTTATAAAAATTGATAATTTGTTTTGTTGGATGGAGATGTTTACTAAAATGAACTTTAACTCAGTGGCTCTGCGGTTAGGCTCTAGGATTAGGCTCCAGAACCTAAAAACGGTCAAAAGCCAAAAATGTCCGATTTTTTCAAATTTTTTTTTCGAAAATTTTCAATATGGCGGAATTTTTTAAAATGGCAAGAATTTTTCAAAATGGCGTTTTTTTCAAAATGGCAGTTATTTTCAAAATGGCCATTTATTGATTTATAATTATTAAATTTAAAAGTTAATGATATTCAATGCAACGAGTTCCATCGAAATGCACTTTTCTAAACCGCCCTGTGGTTAGAATTTCCCATTTTTATTTGTATACAATATTTATTTATTGAAAATATTCAAAGCAAATAAAAAATTATAAACATGAGTATTTCGATCTTTTTGTAACATACGGAACTTGATTTTTTCAATCAAAATTTTCCGAGATTTTTTTTACTTGTTATTCTGTTGTTACGTTATCGTTCTCAGAAAATTAAACTGTTTAGAGAAAACATTTTTTTTGAGTCTGTCCGTCTGAATCGAACTTGTAACTATCATCAAGCTTAAAAGCCAGACTTAACCACTAAACTAAACGAGAGATATTTATATTTTCTTTTTATTTATTTACAAGACTGTCCACATGCGCAATCTGCTATCCAAAGTGATATTGACCAAAAATGTTACACAGACTTTATTTGGCCTTTAATGAGTTTTTATTTTATTGTTGTCATGGAAACACTATTATACTAAATTTTGTTTTTTTTTCATTGTCATTACTTTTTAATCTTCAGCAGAAACTTTAAAAAACATGAACAACTTTATGTATCTAATCAAATTAAAAAAAGAACACCAAAATAAATGGAATGAAGATAGTGAATTATCTGTTAAAATTATTTCACGTAATGGGATTGGTATTACTAGTGAAGTTTTATCACAAACGCACACAAGTTTAAATAACAATAAAATAAATGTTTCCAACACAACAAATTTTATTGAAAATGAAATTATCAAATATAGATCTAAAGACACGGAAAAAGTTAAAATGACTAATTCTATAGATTCCAACAGAGTTGAAGAAAATAACAAAAGTGATTGTTCAATAGACAAAATTTCTTGCCAAAAGCCAATGTCAAAACAGCTATGTTCAAAGAAATTCAACTCAGTCGAAAATTTAGAACCAGTAATAATTAAGTAAAGTATTTTTATTTAGTATCACTTAATCATTTATATTTTAGATTCTAAATCATTTTGATTGTGTAAATCATTTAAATATTAAGGTAAGGTTTTTAAGAGTAAAGGAGTTTCACCAGACTATACTTTTAGTTCTATGACAGTTAAAAAAAAGTATTTAAAAGAATAAACGAAAAAATAATTAAAAATTTTATTTTTATCTGACTTAGTTTTTCATACTTTATAAAGAAGCTTATCTTTGTTATCTAGTTTTTCAGTAACATTGTGTAAATTTCTAATAATTGGATTTTATTTTCATAAAAATAACAGCATTTATTTTATTTTAGCATTTATATGCATTAATTTTTTTTTTGATTTATTTAAGATGATTCCTATTTTTACATCGGTTAATCGTTTAAACAGCAGATTTCCGAATAAGTGCAACGAACTCTAACACTATATTTTCCACAAAAAAAAGGAGATTTTGTTCAATGTATATAATTTTAATATATAATATATGCTTTATTTCAAATCGGTTTTCAGCCAGAGTAATTTGATTTTCGAAAATATATTAAAACCATAAAAATCCTCTATCAAAGATTTATATTTTCTATTTTTCTTTATTGTTTTTCCAAATGTTATTAAAATGATTATTACTCTCCGTCTTGTTCAAACAATATTGATGTTAAATTGAGGAAAACCAATTTTTATGTTTTGTTGACTTAATTTGCCATAACTTGTAAACGCTTGATAATAGGCTTCATATATGTACTGTTATGAAAAACAAATTGTGGAGAGTTTGTAATAAAGGGAGTTAGTGTAGATCTGAGCGAGTTTCTTTTAAATGGACAAGTATTTGACCAACCTAATTTTATACTTGATCGTGATTTAACAATAACTCAATTTTGCATAGTTTTGTTTTTGTTCTGTTTTGAAAAAGATGTGCAAATTATTTATTTGTAATAAATTCTCAGGCACAAACAAGCAAAAAAATAGTAACATTAAGTTATTGCAAAACCACGGAAAATACAACAAAAGTAGAATCATTTGTAAAAGATAAGAATATCCCTTTAACACTAAAAGCTGATAGAAAACTATGGATTTTAAAATATATACATGGACTAAATGAACTTCGTAAAAAAATAGTGTCTCGCCTGCAAGTTATAAAGTAATTACTAAAACTAAAAGCTTGATTATATATTATTAAAAAAAAGTTTTTTCTTATAGATCAAGTTTACAAGATGTTAACGTTGTAACAGATGAAAATGAAAAACGAAAACAAACAAAACTAATTATGGAGTTCGATGCACGATTTTCTCGTAATCACTTATATCAAATAAGTCGACAAGTCATTCAGCATCTTTATTCGAAAAAAACAAATCTTATAAAATTATTTTATTTTACAGATTGAAGAATTAGAATCAACTAAGATGGAACAAAAAACAAAAATTATGTCTTTAAATAATAACATATTACAAGCAATTCACATTTTTGCAAAGGCTAGAACTCGTTATAGATTTATTTTAAGATCTAAAAAATTATTGTGCCTCATCAGACTTATAAAATGTGCATTTAAATTAGATTTTCTTTTGGAATATAACCATCAACTTACAGAACTGACAAAGGTAAACGTAATTTTAAATACGGTTGGATGGGGTGAAGGTAACCAATTTCAGATTTCCAACACATCGATTTTTAGCTTTTCGGGACTCAGACTATATTTTGGTTTTTCCACTTAATAACAACGTCATTTATGATTTTAGAACCAGAAACAATGATATTTAATAATATATCATAACACCATACAACAGATATAAAAAAAAAGGATTTAGACCCCAATATAGTTTTGATTTTTAAAATGTAGAATAAAAAGAAATATTTTGGCGTTTACAGTTTTTCAATATTGAGCTAAATAGTTGAGATATGAATTTTTGAAATTTTCCATATAAAAGACACATTTCGTCATCTCTCAGCACAGAGATTGAAAAACATGCTCTTACTCATTTTGAGTTATCTCGAAAACTACATGAGCTGCAAATGAGTTTAATAAATCGTTCGAAAAAAGACGAGAGGGGCTTTGGTAACAGTGAAAACCGCCAGATGATTAGATCATAAATGTGCATTTATCTACCAAAATCACTTATATTATGCACTTAAAAAAATAGAGTGCAATGTCAGTGTAAAAATACATTCTCTTATTTCACATTTAAATTACTTTCTTTAAATGAACAATTTTAAAATTTTAAATTCTTAATTTTTTTTTCAAAGAGTCTAAAAGAGTAATAATAATTCATTACTCTTTTAGACTGTTTGAAAAAAAAATTAAAAAAAAAAATAAGATCAATAAAGAGTCATAAAGAGCCATGAAGAGTCGTGGAGAGTCATGAAGTTTAAAAGAATTTAAATTAAGGTTTAATGAAGATCAATGGGGAGCAATAAAGATAAATCAGGAGTCAAAAGGACTGGGCAAGACTATACAAGATGTAAAAAGAGTCATTGAAGATCAATAAAGAGTCATAAAAAGGACTAGCGAAGAGTCATAAAGAGCAACAAAGACTGACTGAACTCTTAAAAACTCACTGTATTTTGCGTTAAATTATTTTGTTATTTATCAACAACATTTCATAAAATCAGTGTGAACAGCCTTATAATATATTTTCAAATGTTTTTAGATAATTTTGGAAACTTGTGACCAAATTCATTATTGTTTGCAACAGAAAGTATCACACAATAATCTTATACAAACTAAAGTAGAACGTAGATCGTTGTCCAAAAGTACAGTAAGTAAAACAGGTGTTTAAAAATGTTTTAAATTTTATTATTAGTTAATATTTTAATTTTTCAGTTAAAAATGTGTTCCAACCACATAAGAACATATTGTAATTATAAAACAAACAAGTCTGAAAAGAAACAACTAAAGAAAAAACAGATAACTTGTAAAGTTGATCAAAATCTGACAAACATGGAAGAGAAAAAAAAACTGGTAAATACATTACCAGTTTTATAACAAAGGTTTATAACAAAAAACGTTTTTCAAAAAAAATTTAATTGTTCGGTTGCAAAAACAAAGATAACTGCTTTGACATACTATTCAATAAAACTTAAATATATTTTATGCTCCAACACATTTACCACATACAGGACGACTACCCTCAACAAAAAAAGATTCTTCCTCTATTACTTTTTTGCATTTCTAGAAAAAGATAAGTTTCGTTTATAGGCACTAAAAAAATTGTTTCATCATTACCTTGCATTTGAAGCAATCAGGGTGCCATTTAGTATTTAAAGCAGTTATAGCACTTTTCATAATTGGATGATGACAGCCTTCACATTTGTCTGCTACTAATTTTTCAAAATCAGTTTTGCAGTAAACATTTCCATCACGTTCAAAAAAGGTTTGTCCTCCTAATGGCTTAGAGCAAATTCCATTGCAAGTAAAACACTTTCGATGCCAAGTCTTTTCAAGAGCTTGAACAGCATTCTATTTGAGATATAAAGTTACTTGTGAATATTTAATTAAAGAAATGTAAGAAAACCACACAGAGAACGAAATATACGAGTACATTTTTGCACATAGAATTTCATAGAATAGCAAACTTCAGTTTTAGTCTACGTATTTTAATTCTGGAAGATTTTATAATTTCCAGTTTATCAATTTAATAAAAAATCATCTACTTGTTGATTCGACTATCTAAATATAAATTTTATATGACCTTGAAAGCTGGAAGTATAGTGAAAGAGCACAAACAGTATAGTCATTTATACAAAATTGAACTAGGGCACTGCTCTCTTACAAAATATTTTTGACATCAACTACATATTTCTTAATTTATAACCTAACGTCATAAATGTTCTTTTTTTAGATCGTATGGATTTAAAATATTTATATAAAGTTTTTCCAAAACAAATACTTTATTCAACGAAAAACTTTCTTACCTCAATTATTTTCTAAAAACAGAAAAGATTTATTAAATTTAAAAAAAAATATATTTAAATGTATACTAACCTCTTTGCACTTAATGCAAATCGCAACATATTTGTCTTTATAACAATTTAAGCATACCGGCATTCCATCTTTCTCCTTAAAAGTTGATTCACCAATAATAACTTTACAATCTTTACAAACAAAATGATCACCGCACCATGTTTTTCCAAGTGCTTTAACTGGCTGAAAAATAGAAAATCATTTTTCATACAACATTTGTGTAGGGTGGATTTTAGCCAATAACGATAGCTTTAGAAAAAATAAATTTTAAAGTTTTATAACTTTTTCTAAAAAAAATTATTATCTTTTGTAATATCAAGCATATTATTGGGTAAAAATACGAAATAAATTTTCATATTTTTCTGTAGAACTTTGCAACATGATTCCTGATACCGTTTTGAGCATTTTGGTACAAAATTTTGGAAAAGCATATGACCTCGAATAAATTTGTTAACATGTATAGTTTTATATAATTAAACTCAATTAAAGTGTTAATATTTTTTATTAAATTTACCGAAAAATGAGTTTTAATTAAAACCATAATATAATACTTTGAGAAAGCAATAAATATGTAAAAAAGAACAAAATTATCAGTAAATGGCTCTTTTTAAGCCTATAACTGACCCTACTTGATTTTAAAACAAAAAATCATAATTAACTCATTCATCACGTTTTAATTGTAATTGTAAGAACAAATAAAAAGCAAGCAAAAAAAAATACTTACCTGATTTTCAGGATGGTTTTTACATAAAAAACATTTTTCAGGCTATAAATATGATATCTATTATTATATCATCCAAATCATTTTTATGATATTCGAGTTTCTTTATAGTTTTAGGCCTCAATCAAAAGAAATTTCCAGGAGACACTTAAAGAAAACAACTCTTATCGACATACGTAGCGAATTTTTGCTATAAAAACTCTTGTATGTTGGAACTTGCAAAATGCAATCAAATATCGTAAAAGCCTTTCATATAATATTTTTTCTCGGAAATTATACGAAATCTAAAAGAGAAACTATCTAATCCTTTTAATTTGAAATCTACTTTTCTTATTACTTTATCTAATCGAAATAGAAGGTAATGTTACCTAGTCATTAACTATTATTAAGCTCAGAAATTATTTTTATATTATAAATATAGTGGATATATCATAAAACTTCTGTAAATTTAATCGATATTAAATGATACTTTTTAACTTTGAGTCTGAATAAATGGTTATCAATTCCCTTTCATAGTACTTTTTACAAATTTAAATAAAAAGTTTTTTTAAAGATTTAGTCATTAGGTTATATAAAAATAGTAGAACAAAAATGTTATGGATTTGCATTTTTGTATTCTGCAAATTTGATGTGTATCATTTTTTCCATGCAATTTTCTATAGAAGTTGATACACACTGTGTAATATTCAGGCAAACGGATCGAAGGCCTGCTTATACGCAAATGCCTCAAAAAAAATACAAAAATGAAAATATAAAAAAAATTAATTTATTATTTACTGAAGATGATATTATAAAAAAAAGAGAAACGTCTAAATTCAATTAAAATTACAATATTGTTTGCGATTCAAATTAGTTGGAATGAAAATAATCAAGTTTTATTTTTTTCTATTTGCTTTCTA